>VZTZ01030486.1:130680-145670 GCA_013400955.1 Drymodes brunneopygia | reverse complement strand
TTTTTTTTTTTTTTAAGAACAAGGTCACATCTCAGCAACTGAAAAGTAGCAGAGCTCCTTTCATCAAGTTTTTAACTAGAAAAATAGTATGCCCATTTCTTTGTAATACACCTCTGGGCTTTTTTATTATGACTTCATTTCCCCTTGTAATATTGGAACGTCTCTATAATTGTAAAAGTGTAATAGAATCTAATAGAATTTCATTTGGAACTCTGAATGGTCTATGCCATCTCTGCTCATTTTGAGTAAAATAATGATTTTTAATGTCCACACATGGCTTCCCATGACCTTATTCAATCTTTGGGTTGATCAGGAAATATATTGATTCAATTACATACTGATGACAAATGAACTAAAAGAAAGAGGAAAAAAAGGTCAGCATATATTTGAAAATGTAAATCTTAGCAATGTCTTTTGGGTTTGCCCAAAAAAAAAAAAAAAGTCATTTCAAAATGCCATTTGTGGCTAATAGTGTGGAGTTCCAGTTCCTATCTGTGAGCAGCAAAAAAATCATTTAAGTGTAAGAAACAGACTCCCCCCTTCTTTCATTGTTCCAAAATCCTCCTTCCTTTAGAGGTTTGCATGGAATGACCTTCTTTGGCTAAAAGACCCTTTTCCCCCTCATTTTGTGGAAAGAAAGCTTTAGTTAATAAACACACACATCTCCCCCCGATACACTTATTTTTCTTTTTTTCTTTCTCCCCCCTTTTTGTTTTGTTTCCTTCATGAAACAATTTCCAGCACAAACATTCCATCACCCTCACTGCCTTCATTATGATCACACCTTTATCCCCTGATCTTCCATCTCTCAGCCCTATAAAATGCCAGGTGGGATGGTGGGCACCACTGGGCTTATTTCCCCTTTAATAAGCTCTGATAAGTTTAATAAGCTCTGTTTAATAAGTCCATTTGTACTGTTGCAGCACTTGATGGCACCTCACAGCCAAAACCTGCTTAATCCAGGCTGAAATTTCATCTCTGCTCTGTCAAGCTGGGCTCTGAGCCTCCAAACCAAAACATTTCATTGCTAACAAGCAGTAAGACATGGGCAGAAACCAAGAGCAGCCCACAGCTAAAGCAGGCATTGAGCCATTGGATTATTTGGCAATATGAATTTCACAAGGCACAGACCCATCCCTGGCTTTGGATTAACAGCTCACATGGTTTCATCACCTCGGTGGGGTTTTTCTTTTAGGAAGGGATTGTGGAAAAGCACCCAGCTGCCAGCTGCCCAGTCCAACAACTGGGTATTGAGCATGGCAGGCCTGCACTGGCCCATTTTCCCCAAACTGGCCTGAAAAGGGGGACACAAGCAGCCCCTGAGCCAAGCCTGAGTCCCCTCCACATCTGACAATCATTTTCAGAGACTTGAGAGTTTTGCTACCAAACAAATGGGAGCAGCAATGGGCCATCACTCATCTTTGTGCATTTCACCAGAGAGTTTTTTGGGGAGGACTTAAGGACCTTTGAAACCACCCTGAGACTGGAACAAGGCTTTGCCACTCACACCCTTTGGGAGCCCCTGTGGGTCAGACCCCAGCCTTTCCATGAAGGAAATGGCAAATTTGGGAACTGTCCTGTCACCTCAGCCATGGAGGCTTTAGCCACACTCCCTCTTCCTGCAGGCAGATCATGGTTTTTAAATATTCAGCTCCATCACCAGGACACACGTGAGTGCTTTCAGACACAAAAACAGCACCTGAGAAACAGGATATGGGCACTCCACTAAGATTGTGACATCAGGAACAAGATTTTTGTCCAAAGCAGCACCTTCTGCAAATGGCAATTCTGTAGAAAACTGCATGTACTGGAAAAGACCCATCAGCTTTGATTCTGCAAACCAAAACACATCCATGGGGAAAGCATTTAGACATATGTGTGGCCAAATAAATTCAAATGTATTATAACAAGATTCCTCAGTGTTTAGTCAAAGATAAAAACGGGTACCACATAATAAAAAATGAATTTAATTTTAGGAATTTAAACCACAAATATTATTTTTTTTTTCAAAGCAGCTTTTGCTTGCACACTCAAAGGGTGAAATGATAAAACAGAAAATTCCTTGTTTCCCAATCTTTGCTCATTTAGGGCGAAATCATCATGGGAAACATTTAGATGGGTTTTGCTGTTTTGCTGTTACTATTCAGTGGAAAATGAGGTTCATTCACAAAAATCTCTTGAAAACACAGGCACGCAAAAACACCTCCAATCTGCAGCATTTTTGGATTGAATGAAACATTGTTGGAGGATTAGTTTGTCTGCAGTGGAGTGCTGCTTTATGTTACCAGTCTTTGGAGTGCTGACTCTGCAGTATTAAAGTCCTCACAGGCTTTTAGGACAAAGTTGTCAATCTTCTGGGAAATGAACATAAATGATACATCTTATTTTCTGCAAGCAGCAAGGATGGCTCAGTAAAAAAAAAAAAAAAAATTAAATTGCCTTTTTTCAGTGTTACAATGGATAGTTCCACGGAAGTATTGAAAAAGTGGAGTTGAGGATCTTATCCCAGAGTTCTAAGGTGAGTGAAATTCAGAGTAAGTCCATCTTTCTGAGCTAAGTATGGCTGTAAAATATGGTGAAATTCCTGCAGTGGGATACTCTGGGAAATCATGAGAAGCAGAAGCAGCAGTCTGGTTATTGCATATGCTTTTTTTTTGTCTACCAATTCTTCTGGTTTCCAAAACAATTTAAATACTACTACTAACCTAAGCATAATATCCTGCCAAAAATGCAAACATTCAAATCATGAGAAAGAAAAGCAGGATTTCAACATTTTGTACATAATAGTATTCAACATGAGATAGTGAATACCCATTTCCACTGAGATCTGGAAGGAAAATGCAGATTCTGAGCAGACCAACCAGGCTTCTTCACAACTCAGCCACCATAAAGAATTGTGCCCTGTCCTACTTTTCAGCCAGCATTTAATGGCAAAGTGTGGTAGTGAGATCTCATATTACCACAAGCTCATTAATTTCACAACACCTACTGCAGAACATTTGCTAGCAGACTCTGAAGTATTATCCTACATTATTTAAGCTAAACTACACTTGTCAGACAAATGACTGAATTGCATTTTGTGATGCAGAACCCAGGATTTTTCACTCTGGTGCTGTTTCTCAGCTTCCTAATTGCCTGGACTTTTTTTGTGTACCTACCACCCTGGGAGCAGCACAGCCTGGATCTGCAGTAGTTTTTGTTTATCTGCAAGGTTCAGGTGAACTTTGAATTAAAGCATGGGTTGTTCAGCCTAACTAAAGCCTGCCCAGGTGGGCACATGTAGATCAGCTCCTTGTCCCACCACCCCAATACATCTCATGGAAATGTGAATATTGACAGCAAATATTTTGGTTTCACCAGGAGCCTCCAGAGCTGCACCTCTCCAGCTCTTTAGGATCTTTCTGCTGTGATAAAAAAGGAAAGGCTGTGCTGTCCCTTCTTTGCAAGGTGGTGAGGCCTTCAGTGAAAGCATCACAGCACCTTTGTGTTGTGAAAAACCTGCTCCACACAACCCTTTGTTATTGGGGTGCTAAAATACAACCACAGGTGACAAGCAATACAGCTGAGCTGCCAGAGTCATAATTTCTGAGAGATCACCACAGCCAAAGCATTGGCCACTGCCACATCCTTATCCTGCTGTGTTAAATCATCACAAAAATATTTACATTAAGCTTCACTGGTCTCAAATTATCTTTAATAAGTTGATCACTGAGTTGAGGCACAGAGATACCACACCTACACTGCAGATAGATCTTCTAACGAAGGGGGAATGAAAGAACTTGTTTGCTGTGTCACTCGAGGTGCAGATTGAAAATCTTTTAAATTAACATCATTTAGAAGAATTGAGGCCATAGGTTATTAAATACCAGCTTTGTGCCAGCAAAATTAAATACACTAATTTATTTTATATCACTTTGAAGTATTAGATGGCATTTTATTTCCTGATAACCTTTCAATGTCTAACCCCATTTAATTTACATACATAGTTAGCAGCTCATTAACAGCTCATTAGAAACACCAGGAAAAACATGCAACAATAACAAATTCACTGCAGCAGAGGGGACCAAAATTCTATTTGGGAAATTATACAGAAATTTCTGCTTCCAAATGACAAATCTGTGGTATTTTGCCAGCACTAGGCCTGCAGGGCTCACAGTTATTACATGAAAATAGTAAAAATAACTCAATTTCTGTAGCTGACTCGTCTTGTATTTATTTAGCCAATACTAGAGGGCAATGTGCTGGGAGGATCACGAGGCACAAGGCAGGGAAGATGCAACACAATGTAAATACTGCCACAGGTAAGAGCTGCATTAAACACTGGGACCTAGCAGTGCAGTTGGGGTGATACACAGCTTTCTAAAATTACATTTTTCTGAATTTTATTTTTTAAAATTTTCCGATCAAAGCAAACGTGCATAATCTGAACCCACAGAGGTCACAAAGAGGGGTGTGCCAGGCCAGATCCCAGTGAGCTGCCTCCAGCAGGGAAGGGGAGCAGGGATTTGGGACAGCATGGACATCTCTCCTTGGGTGCACCTCCTGGCAAACACCAGGCCAGAAATTCTCCAAGAGGGAATTGTGTGCATGCAGAACATCTCACTGAGAGTGACTGAATGGATCTGTCTTCCATTCTCCCCCTAATCCTTGGCACAGAGTCCCTGTTTTCACAGGGAGGATCAGGATGCTGACAGCTATCATAAAGCACTCGTGGATCCACAGAGGGAAATTATGAAATATTGTCATCACCTCCACAGGACTGTGGAGGGACCACAGAAATGAGAACTGCCAGGGAACACTGTGCACATCGGAACCAGAGCACAGCACAAATCTCACCAATAAATCCCAGACACAATATCAAACTGGTGACTCCCAAAGAGCTGATTTAGGGGAAGCTGGAGGTAAATGGGTCACAGAGCCCCAAGTTTCCACGTTAGAAAACAATACACACATATTTCCATCAAGGAACCTAATTTCCAAATGCCAGACTCTGCCAGGTTTTTCTGAGCTCTCAGCAATTCACCGGCAATGCACTGGTGGGGATGGAATATACTTTAAATTTGAGGGTGGCCCTCTCCAATTCTTCTGCCACTCTTCCAGCTCTCCTGAAAGAGATCTCAGTTGTCTCTTGGCCCTTTCTCATTCTCAGCCTAATCATTCAACTCTTTTTTCCATGTAATTTTCCTTTCCATCACACAGAAGTTTTTACCATTCCATAAAGTTTTGTACCTGCCTCACAGCCCTCTTCCTCCCACTGTTCCCAAATTTTGGGAGAGAAAACAGGTTTACTGTTTTCAGTAAACACTCATCCATTACTCATCCATTGTGTCACGCCTGAATCTTTCCTTCTGCATTATTTTAAACAGTCATTTCCTCATGCCTAGATTGCCTACCTATTGATAAGGTGTTGAATTTAGTCTCACCCACACACCTGCCCCAGTATCATCCCTCCATTTCCCACTTGATTATATTCAAAGTTCAAGAAAACTTCCTGCTACTTCTCTGGTGGGCAGCCAACCACAGTGACCTCTTAACATTCTGCCAAATAAATACATCTCTTTTTTCTTTCCCCTCCTTCCTGATATCGCTATTCTCAGGGATATTTTCCTGATGTTTCTGAAAACCAAATCCAGCAGACCCACCTACAGAAAATGAATGTATATCTATTTTACAGTAAGTTCATGGTGCTGGGATGTTAAGATAATTAACCTGAACTACCAAGTAAAGGTGTGCATGTACATATTTGTATCTGTAATTTATGGCCAACTTCCATCCTCCTGTGCTCCAGCCAGCTTGCCATCTCCCACAGAGACACCTCCCAGGTGCTTTTCTTCTTTCAGTCTCACACCACAGAGCTTATTAAAGCGATCAGACTTGGCCGTTTCTAAGTCGAGATACCAACAAATTACTTTGCCATCCCTTCCTGCACCACTTCCCACACGACCAAGACACCACTCTGCACTAAGGGCATCTCCCCGAGGGGAAGTTTTCCATCCAAGCTCAAATTTCCCGTGCCCAGTTCGCTGCTTCCTCCCCGGGACGGCCCCACATCTCCGGCACCGCTCCCCCGCATCCCCGGAGCGTTCCAGCATCCCTGGAGCGTTCCAGCATCCCCAGCGCGGCTCCCGCATCCCCGGAGCGCTGCTGCCACCTGGTGCCGCTCCTCCAGCGCACGGGCCGGACCCGCACGGCCCCGCACCCGCCGGGAACCGCACGCTCGCTCTGGGGAGCAGCTCCACGGGACCTTTGGGTGCGGGTTCCCACAGCCCCGGGGCCTGGGACCCTTCCCCGCACATCCCTGAGTGGGACCCATCCCCGCACGGCAGCCGCCCGCGTTTGCCGCACGCTCCCCGCAGTAACTCGAGTTCCGAGCTACAGCAGCTGCTGCAGAATAATGGTGAGAATAAGAGAGTTACTAAATCTTCCCGGAGCATTGGCTAAAAAGTCCCGGGAGGAAGTTTCAAAGGAAAATGTAGTTACGAACCCCGTACCCGGCAGGTTTAACTCTTTGTAAACCGTGGGTGGTTCTTTCGGAGTATCTGTCCTTACTGGCCAGTAAAATCACATTTATCAAAAAGAGCTGCTCATTCACTCACTGATGACTTCTAATTTCCAATTAGTCTAAAAGTCTACACGTGTATTTAAAACTGTTGTAGTTCCAAACTTAAACCTGCAAGGAAACTTCTCCAGAGAGCAGGGGGGTTTAACTTTAGGTCACTCATTTTTAAGCAGTAGATAACAGATTAAAGTAGATAACCACCTCTCTGTGGATTCTCCCACTACAGTTAGCAATTAAGGAGATATTTCTTACAGATTTGTGTAGTTAAGTGGCATCTTAACCAAGCTGTAAATGCTGAAAACTAAAGTTGTAATAGAAATTGTGCTTTGCTATTTAACCAGTCGCTACATTGCTCAGTGTTTACCACTCTAAATCTTCCTCTTCTACATGTCAAGATCCTTCTTGTCCTAAAAACCCAATAGTATCTAAGTGTAACTGCTTTTTAATGAGCTCCCAGTGGATCACACACAAGGCCTTTATGACATCTGTACTCCTGTTTTGCTCTAGTCTGTCAAATGATGAAACAATTTCTAGATATCTGACAATTTTAAGTTTTCTACTTCAACCTTATATTGATGGCATTTCTTTTTTACAACAGAAGAAAAAATAGAGTGGCTCCCACAGACAGTAGACAAAAGAAGAATTAAAATGGAATAAATCTGGTCTGTAACAGAGGAAGACAACTGGTTGTGATAAAAAGAAAAAAACTGAATAAACTGAACTTCAAGCACATCCTGTAATATAATAAAGCAGATTGATTACTGCAGTGGCCTTGCAATTCCCTCACAGTGGAAATGCTGTGAGTGGATTTCCAAGATCCCCCTGTGTGTCCCACCTCACTGAGGTGTGCTCACACACAGCATTTTGTGCACATCCATGAACAAACACTCAATACAAACGTACAAATGTAACTCCTGGAATAAAGTTTTACCCTGATTTTTTTTCTTACCTACTCTCATCCATGCACTCAAATACACTTGGTATTCTTGAAAGCCCCTGGACATCACAAGCTCAGCCAAGAATACAGAGGCTTTGATCCATTTATTCCACCAACCTGTGTTTTCCTTCCATTTCAGCAACTGCTTTGAGTGTTTAAATCAGATGTCTGAATGAAGCACCCTCTCAGCTGGTAAGAAAGACACCTCGGACACCTTGAACCATGACATCAGGGAGAAGCCTAAGCCACAGTTCTTGGATCACAATGGCCCCAAACTATTACAGTGCAGCTTTTCTAGGCTTGCAACGACTTAAATCCTACCTGAACTCAAAACAGACTGGAAAAAAAGCAGGTGACAGTGAGTTACATCTCCAGAATTGTGACACACCCATTAGGGTCAGAATGTGATGTTCTCCAAGAAAATTTAGGATCACTTCTACAGCCTGTCACTTTAGAGTACAATGAAAAGGGTGAGGGGGGAAATGCAACTGTGATTTCAGACATAACAGGGAGGGGAATCATTGAAATTGGGCTGGGCACAGATTCACACTCCCTACAGCAGAAGTGATACTGCATGACTGCATTCCCGTTACAAAACATACCCAGTGGCCACTGCTTGCTGCTGTGGAACAAAACATGGCTAAAAACATGCCAAACCACAAGAGAAAATCCCAGCACAGAGGTGCCTGGGGTAGGGTGTCAGGAATCCTGGGGAATAGAGAGATTTGGCACAACAGAGATAAGAAAGGAGTAAACTCATCATCCAGGCATACGAGATCATCATAATTTTAATCTTCTATCCAGAAACACTTGGGAAAAAAGGAAGCATGCAGATGTCAGTGCTGGGAAAACAAGAGCCTCCCTTTTAAAACTATTGATCTGGAGTGCACACAAAAATGAGATGTGCAGTGGGGATCAGACAGGCCCTGAATGTGGTCCCTGTTCCCCGTTGCATATTTGCTAAGAGATTTCTTTTGTATTACTTTTTAATTCATTATTGAGAGTGTAATCTCAGCCAAGCCAAATCACTTCATTAATTAAAAGGGATTGGAGAGGTGCTCAGCTCGTGGATCCCACCAAGGCCCAGGAGCTCAGGCCCATTTACAGGAGGTTGTATTTCATTTGCTGCCTGTGTCAAAGCAGAGCCCTTCGTGCCTCCACGGGGCCCCAGAGAGAAGCCAATCAATGCCTGCCCCTCACACCAATCCATTTAAGCCATGTGGATGCTTCCTGGTGGAAAAAAAAGAGGAATGGTCTCTTGGTATCTCTGATAGAAATTAGCCATGAATTAAGAGAAGCACAGTTGTTTTGGAAGGAAGCCAGGAGCAGAATTAATAGGCCATCTGAGCCTCTTGAGTGTTGAATCCCATTTGTTAGCAATTCTTTATGAAAAGCTTCCCCTCCCTGCACTAGTTCTGACCAAACTCTGTGCACTGGCTCCTGAAACCAGTTAAATTTTAACCAGCTGGGGGAAAAAAAAAATCAGAGAATGCTGTCTTTTGTCAAACACAATTTTAGAAACTTCCCTCATAGTTGTACTACAATTTCCCATTTTCCCTCTCTTTCCTTGAGAACACACTTTTCCTTGTGACTCATCATCTCTCCGTGCTCAGATGTAGCAGGAGCACTGACACAGATGGAGTTGCACGAGTTTGGCTCAGTGAAATTTCAGTAATTTTGGCAGAATCTTGTAAAGGCTTTCACTGCACATTTAATTACTATTATACCCTGTGAATGGAATAATCCATCCTGTTGCCAGACATCCTAGCCTCAAAAGCCTTGCATATAAGTTTAGTAGCAATGAAATTAAAGAGCTTTTAGAGGTCTCATTTTAAAATGCTCTAGACTCCCATTTTTACAATAGACAATTCAGTTCAAGTCTGGTTTCCCAAAGTTAGTTGAATCTTCTCCAATTTTTGGTATTTAGGCATAGAAATTACAGGGTAGGGGATGGGGGGCTCATTTGTTTGTTTTCTTTCCAGAACTTGACTTCAAATTCTGGACTAATTACCAAAACTTGCAGGTTTTCCAAAAAGCTGAGGGTTTGTTTTTCTCAGAAGAGCTGGAAGCAGGGGATGATGTGCCAGTGGAACCCTCAGTACCCAACCAGATAGAAAAAGAAACCAAACAAACACCAAAGCAAACCCAGCAACCCATCTACATTCTCTTCAGTCAGGTTTCTTTCAGAGTCTTGCTCCACACACCTGGGGTACCACATTTCCCTTTTCAGACTGCAATATTTACTTTTTCACTCTACTCTTGACCATCCCTGGAACAGTAAGACATTAATCCGAGTTGATGTTCTGTGTGCCCAGGCTATGCAAATCAATAATTTGCTAATAATATTTATGAGCATATAATTGGGTCTGTGATTAGTTTCAGAATCACCAGCTAGCTCTAAGGACCTCACTTGGTGACAGTGAATAGTTAGAGCAGTAAATGGGTTTTTAATCATTTTTTTCAGAATATGCTGATTTTGGTTATAGGGAAGGTTAAACCTGACCTTTATTGGCTTCTCTCCTGCAGAGAAGTCAGCAGTTTTACAGCCACTTCTCTCTTTCAGACACATCCAATCCCATGAACTTGCAGGACAGAGGACGTAATTTGTGTAATTTAATTTTTAATTGTGACTGGGAAGAATTTTCCGGTTTCTCTAAACAGAACCAGTCAAGTGATTATTTGGCTACTTCCTGACTTTCTCATTTGTTCTCATTATTTTCAAAGGCCTTTTTTAAAAATTGATTATGTTTTGGAGAGGAAATAGCAGAATTTTGACAAATGTCCCTGCCAGTCTTAATTCTAATTGCAGTATCATTTCATCATTTAGTAAGTCTTGGCAAAAATACTCCACACATTAGAGCACACAGAAGAATCTTGTAAACAACGAGTCTGCCAGGCATCAGCTCTAATTCTTTTTCACTTGATTTGCATTGTCTGATTTCATTATCAATCAGAAGATATCCATTTCTAAAGCAGCCCACCATATTAATGCTCTTTTCCCTCTAAAGCAGACCTCAGTATTTAATCATTGCTGAGCTGTTCACATATTTGTTACAAAAAGAAAAGCACACAGCAATTTACTAAACTACTTAAGGAGAAAAGAAAAATTTATATATTGTCTGTGGTTATTGGTTTTTAAGCTATTTCAAGATTAACTGCCACTGTAGAACAAGGCAATGGACAAAATCACATGGAAACTTTGAATAAAGCTCTACATTTCAAAGCATATTTTTCTGGTGGAGATGGAGCATTATGAAGACAGCTGTCCAAAATACCTTCAGCTAATGAAACAGAGCAACATCTTCATTACATTGCCAAATATTTATAAAGCCCTAAATTTTGCCAGAACTGCCTGACCTCCTTTTACACCACATAAGGTGCAAACAAACCCAAGCCTTCTTAAAATCTCTTTTTCAGACCACTGAAACCTCTTCAAAGATGCAGCGACTACCCTTGCTCTGAGGAGAGAGGACAGGGTTTGAGATTTATTTAAACATCAGGTTGACACAGGGTAGGAAGTGGGAGCAGAATCCTGTGCAGCAGCAGGACTCTCTCCCACAAGGGTTGGAGCAGCTCAGCCAAATGCCTGTTCTCACCCTCGTTCACCAGAAGAGGAAAGGATCAATGCACTCAGTCCAGCTGCACCAGTGGTGGAAGCCAGGTGCAAAGAGGAGCTCTCACAGATAAATGGAGAGAGGGGTTTGCTGCAGAATAAAAGTGATTTAATCACAGTTATTTCTCAGAGCTCAGCTGAGGAAAAATAAAAGAACTTACAGCATAAACTGAAGCATGAAGGTTTCATGAATTGCAGTTTAAGGCCACAGAACAAAAAAGGCAGAAATAAGGATTTGCCTGGTTAAAAGCTGTGAGGAACCTAGAAGCAAGATCAGCTTTGAGGTGTCCCAAATGCTTCTTCTGCTGCACATTTGTCTCCACTGCAATGCCTGGTGGTTCCTCCCAGCTTTGCAGCACAGTGAAACAAATCTTCACAGAGCACAAACATGCAATTTCTCTGAATCACCTTGTTCTGGCCAACTGCCTTGATTTGCTTCTGTGAGCCCTGTGCCAGGACACAAGAAACCCTCTAATCTGTCTGCTAAATGTCCACTCACAGTCCCAGTTTCTGCCAAAAAGCACCCTGTCCCAGCCTGACACCTCTCTAGAGACTGCAAAATACTCTGTGTTTGGATACTTTGCCAGGTTTCTCTCATCTTATGGTCCCAAGCTAATTATTTTCAAAGGTCTGGTTTTGAGTTTGCTGTTCTTGCCCTCCTTTTTGCCTCCTCCCAGGAGAATTCAAGGGGATTAATTGGTTTGGAAAGGGGGTGATGCCATTAATATGGCTATTATTTCTAGAGTGGCTCTGATGACAGCACAGGTAAGCATTGCAGGAATCAGTAGGAGCCTAGCAGCATTGTTTTAGGGACATCAAAAGTACCAAAATGGCTTAGAAGCCCTACTCCCAGCCCTGCCTTAACAATATTTACTTTTAGAAAGATAAAGCAGGAAAGATGCCAGAAAAAAAGTCATTTGTCAGTGGTCAAAAGTGTTACAGAAAGTAAAGATATTTCATGACACAGCCCAGCAGCAACTCCAGCCTGCCTTCATGTGGCCATAATCCTCTGGAAGGGAAGTGGCACACACCACACACACAGCAAGGTACTGAGGCACAGCATATAAAGTATTTTGATTTTAAGCCACCTTTTTTTATTTTTTTCAACCAAATAAAAAGTAAATCAGAAAGCAAATAAGAGGCTAAGCTGGTAAATGGACTGCAGAATATTCCTGAAGCCTACAGAGACTTCCTAGATTTCAGTTTTGTGTCTGTTACAGGTACAAAGGGTAGAAATATTTCATTTCATTTCATCTTTTTCAGAAGTAGAATTCAGGTAGATACAGAGCAGTCTCCACTTCCTTAGCCATATCAAAGGCATCCCCAGAAAAGGTTTTGTAGCTTTTTGTACTTTCCCTTTCAACAAAGCTGAAACATTAGAGCCTTCAGTTGACTCCCATCTTTCCTGACAATTTATGCTGTGCTGAGGACAAAGCAGCAGAGCCCCTTGAGCAACTGAATTTTTGCATACACGCTTTAGAGCCTGTAAATCTTGCTTTCAGTCAGATCCAAAACTTCAGAACTTGTGTTACCATCACTCAAGGACACGGCGTGACAGCGAACATCAGAGCTGTAGCTGTGAAGGACCTTTACAACACAGGAAAGCCAGAAAATTCATTTATTCTTCCTGCAATAAGCAACACAACACTTCCAGTCTGTGCAGACAAGCAGGTCTGGAAATAGGTGGTCAAATAATGCTCCCAAACACAGGGTAGTGGACACAATCACATGGAAACTTTGAATAAATCTCTACATTTCGAAGCATATTTTGCTGGTGAAGATGGAGCATCATGAGGGCAACTGTCCCACACACCTTTAGCTAATGAAACAGAGCAACATCTTCATTACATAGCCAAGGTGACAAACATTTATAAAGCCCTAAATTTTGCCTTTACTTCCTGACCTCATTTTATACCGCAAAAGGTGCTAACAAACCCAAGCCTTAAAGTCTGTTCTTCAGGCTACTGAAACCCCTTCAAAGATGCAGTGACTGCCCTTGCTCTGAGGAGACAGGACAGGGTTTGAGATTTAAACATCAGGCTGACACAGGATAGGCAACAAATAGGTGTAGAAGTGGGAGGAGAATCCTGTGCAATTTTTATGCTGCTCATTTAGGTCATGTACCAAACAAGTTTCTCCTGGAGCTCAGAAAGACTCTTCATTATGTGATGAGGATTGCACGGCAGCCTGGTCTTGGTGCGTGGTAGGGCACTAGCAATGCTTGTTTTCATGAAATATGTAAATATTTTGAGACTGCTGTGCCTCTAACCTCTTAATTCCAAATTTATTGGTAGAACATGAAGTGTGAGAGAGCAGGTGTGTAGAGAAAGCTGAACTACACAGACAAAAACTCACAGGAATTGCTTCCTCTGGTAAAAGAGAGTGGCAGAATGTCCTGTAAAAAGTGACTTCCTGAACCTTTACATCTTCCAAAGGTGTGACACACATATCTTGGCACCTTTCTGATACTGGAGTTTAACACCTTGGCTTCAGCAGCCTTTCTGTCAGCCCCAGGAAACCAGGGAGAGCTGCAAAGGAGAGGGGAGCTCTGCAGAGGAAGAGGAGTTCTCTGCTATTCTAAATGACACAGAGACAGCAATTATCACATGGAGGCAGAACCAAGCAGGAGCCTTCTCCAATTTCCTTTGAAGATCTCTCTCAACCAACCACACTCTGTGCTGTCCAGGCTGAAAGAACCCCACCAAATCACACAAACAGAATTACCTTCTGTTTGATTGTCATTTAAGAAGAAGGTCTTGTACCATGTGGCATTTGCAGCCACTTCAAGGTGTTTTGTATTCCCAGAGCAGTTAAACAGATATTTATGCACATATGAACTGTGAACCCTTCATTAATAAGGAAGCCCATGGAAGTCCCAGTCAAAGTCCCACAGTTTTTGAGGGCACTTTTACCTCTGGAGTCAGACTAAGGGAAAGTACAGAAACTCCATTCTGTCCCTGTTCAGCAAAACACTTGAACCAGCTCTTTCCAGAGTTCCCAAACTGCAAATGTGCCCTGCTCAGGTGCCAAAAACGCTAGCTTCCCCCATTATCACCTAAGATGCTCTTCAGGTTCACTGGGAAACCAAAATAGTTGCAATGAGCAGTTAAAAAGCAATTTTTCTTCTCATTAGCCTCCTTTCCCCCCCTTCTCCTTATGTTTCTTTGTTTCTTTCTCCTTCATGCTGTAGCAAACTTTGGCAGTGCTGCAGAATGCTGACGAGACACATGTGAAATCCTTACTGTGTGAAATCCCAGCAGCTATTTTTGCCCAGTACCTGGCATGAGCTCTTTGAGGGCTGAGGGACTTTGCTTTATCAGGCTCTCCTGAAAAGTTGAAATGCTTCCCTATGACTTGCCCAAAGGCTTGCAAGTTTCACAAAACCAACACCACATTATTGACAAACTCCAGCAATTCCTAAAAACCCCTAAAAATTCCTAAAACTCCAGTGTTCCTAGAAGTAGGGTGATTTTTCCTCTGAGAACACAAAAACCACCACAAAGAGCATTTTTATTCTATCTCTAAAAACAAGACCAACACTGTCTGTGTAAAATGCTGTCGCTGCTCGTTCTCACCTTGGAATGCCCGCCCGGATTTAAGGCAATCCAGAGCCGACGCGACCCCAGTGCCCCTGACCGCTTCGAGGGGTGGTGGCACCGGGGGATTCAGGTATGACCCCGCCGGTGGATAGCTGGGTATTAGGCTTAGGGTAAAGGGTAGATTGGAGCCAGCAGGACGCCGAAGGAAGGAAAGAGAGGGGCCCAAGGTACTGATACAGAAAGTTTAGATCTTAAGGGTCAATTACAGATTGTGGGTGCTACTGGTGCTGTTAAATTTTGCAGCTGCTTACTAGACAATGTATACCGCTTGCCCAACACTTA
>VZTZ01030486.1:94090-130512 GCA_013400955.1 Drymodes brunneopygia | reverse complement strand
AGGGGAGCCAGCCCCCTGGAAGCTCAGCCCTTCTGGGGCATACCATCAGAGACTCCACCCCAGGGGTCCCTGCCCTTGGGCTCCTTCCAAGGCTTCCTAAGGGGGTAGGGGTTTTAGGGAAAAGGGTTTTAGGGACACAAACCACCACAACAAAATGCTTGTCCATTGACTTTGTGACAGTTTTCTTCTCTACTGGCCAAGTGTAGCCTTGTCATGAAAAACAATTATATAGACTTCCCAACACAGTATTTCCCAAAATCTGTCAATCCTGACTTGTCACAATCCTCAGACTGCCTTGAGGAACTGATGGCCTCCTGTCACGTGTGAGAAGATATCCAAACTGAAGACCTGAAATATATTTCTTAGAGTCATTTAGATTGGAAAAAAACCCTTAAGACCATCAAGCCCAACCACAACAGCATGCTGATCTCTTATGGCAAAGAGCAAATCCCACAACATTTTAGGCCTCCTTAAGTCTGAATGTTTACAAACTACAATTTTAAATGCACTCCTTCTACTTCTGAACACCAAGGCTCAAAGATTTTTCTTTCTAATTCCATAATTTATCTAAATGGATGATTCAGGAAGTATTTTACTTCAGCAGTGACTGCATTTTTATGCCTCCCAATCTCCAATTCACATTCAAAAGAGGGAAGGAATGGAACCACTGGCAAATGAAGTGTGTTAAAGGTATGGTTTACCACAAAGTTGAAGGTTGGAGTGTGGTGCTTCCTATCTAACCTTTTGTAATCACAAATTCCAAATACATTCCATTCCAAAGTACCCATTCCAAATGCAACTTCAGAAAGGAAAAAAAAAATTGAGGAACTACCTGAAGGTGGTTTCTAGAGACAGAGAAAAGTCAGATTCCATTCACTCATCTTAAAAAAGGCTTCTGTCCCTTTACTCCTGGCCTTGAAAAGCTTCTTGATATCTCATTCACTTCTCTGACATCTGAACCAAGTCCCCCACACTACACCCATCTAGAGAAGAGGTTTCACAGCTGTGAGCCCAGATCAGGACAGTTTCTCTGTTTGGCTTTGTGAACATGATAAAACACGGAGTTTTAACAGAGGGAACAGAACAGTCAGCAGGAGGATGTGCTTCATCCTCCAGCCACCTCACTTCATGAAGTGTAGCCAGCAGCTATTATTTTAATTAAACAGGTCACTAAAGGATCTTCCTTTTACCTTGAAAAAGACGTGGTCAGGACTTTACCTGAGCTGAAACATTTGAATTTCATTAGGACTTTAAAGTGGGTTGTATTTTTTTTTCCCATCCAAATACAACTAGCACCCGTTTTTCAGCACATCAATACAGCTATTTGCATAAAGTATTGATCAGAAGCCATTATAATCACAAAATGTTAATTACACCAATTAATTCCCAATCTGTTTGTACCTTAAGCTTTTTTTCTGTGTTCAGCGGAGAAGGTTAAAGGAAGAGTGAATCAGTCTTAGCTTTTCTCTGGGGACAACATTTTATACATCCTGCAAATTCCAATTTTTCTGTACAAACAGCTTTTTTCTCCTGGTTGTTTCATAATTCTCCTGTTTGGTTACTCATCACCAAACAGATTCCTTTCAGTCATCACAATTAGTCTATGGGTTTGTCAATAACAGAGAGCAGGAGAATGTTGTGAAGTGCCCCAGTTTCCAAGTGAAGGATGTGATTTCTGTGGGACTGGTACAAACTCTGGAAAGTCACATCTTCACAGGGTTATTGATCTGATTCCATTCCCCCACCTTTCCTTCTACAGGAAATTTCATGTAATCAATCTGTGGAGACACCTTGATTCTTGCAACACCATTTGTCCTGCTCCCAAGGATGGCTGTGTCATAGTCACTCTAAATGCTTCAAACCCAACCCCATCACATCATTTTTGAGGGTGTAAGCAGGCCTCTTACTCTTATTGTCCAAGAAAAACAAACAACTGTCATGCCCATATTTTCACCTGTTCCTTCTCATCTCCCTCTAACCAACCAACCAATTTGGTTTCCTCCTTAACCTATGAAAAACCTCTAAAAACAAACAAAACAAAGACAAAAAACCCCCTTTCTCTACCGACTGGAGCACCTGCTTCCCTAAAACTGCCTTTGGCTTGAGACCTTTGCAGGGAGTGGCAATGCAGGTTGTTTATCTATAACCCAGCCGTTGCTCTCAGCTGACCATACTGATATTTGGAAAAAGAATTTTGCATTTTCTTTGCACTGTCAGGTACAACAAAGTTTGCATTACTGTAATAATGTCAGATTCACAAAGTATGTGCAATGAAGGAAATTATATATTAAAACCTATTTAATTCCTAAGAAAAAAATTACTTTGCACTATACAGTCATATCCAGGATGCAAAGAATGTGCATTCACTGGAGGCAGATTTTAAGTTACAATACTATTTCTTACAGCTTGAAAGTTGGTGCCATGTGGGCACAGACAATGAGTCCCCTTCCCCATCCCTTTGCTTAAGCTGCCAGTAAAGAATTACTACACTTTTACAGAAGATTTCTTGGATGGAAATACTTGGTGTGCAGTATTTAAAGCAATCTAATAAAGCTCTGTTTTAAGTGATGATTTTGTCCCAAATTAAAACAATGATTGCTGAATCACTCAGCCCTGGTGGCTGCAGTGCATGGTTTCAAACAGAGATTTATCCAGGTGTTCAAAGGCTTGGCCACTACCTGAATAGAAAACCACTCCAGGGTAATGTGACAGCCACCTCCAAGTCCTGTTATTAAATGCACCCAGAGATCAGCTCATGGAGGGTAACTTTCCTCTATCAAGATTGCAGAATTCAGAATAAAAAACGTTGGAGTTTCACTGAGCACTCCATTTCTCCACCAAAAACTAAGTTAATATTTGTCCGCTCCATGCAGAATATCCACCATTTTAGCAAGACTCAGTACTGATCCCCCAAACCTTTTTATATCTAGCCCAGACATTTGGTGCCTGTACAGGTAATTCTCCTCTTAGCCAGTATAAAAAAACTGCAAAGTTTGGAGAAAAACACTGAAATGAAAGGCAGTCACTGAAGATTTCCAAGATACACAGATAACTTGCAGAAACTCCGACTGAGTGCCTCTGATTTCCCACATATTGGTCAAACAGAGAAAATGCCAGTGGGAGAGACATTTCTGAAGCCTAATATAACCTTCTGAGAAAATCAGAACATTGTAAAATTAACTCTGCTGAGGAATAGTTTGGACTCTGTGTAACCCTAAGAAGTCACAGGTGAAGTACTTGACAAAGTTATGTAACAACAGAACACATGTAAACAAGTTCTCATGTAAAAAAGTTCACAGGTAAACAAGTTCACATGGAAAAGTTCACATGGAAAAGTTCACATGGAAAAAAGTTTACATGTAAAAGTTCACATGTAAAAAAGTTCACATGTAAAAGTTCACGTGTAAAAAAGTTCATGCAACAAAGAAAGATTTAGGACAAAGTAGACAAGACATCAGTAGAACACCCTCCTGTCCATGTGGCTGATACAATAGGGAAAAGCAGTTTCTATGGGTTTCAAGTTCCAAGAGCTTTTTGGGTTTGTTTTTAATCCCAGAAACAGAATAAAGATATCTTTTGTATAAAGTCACCTGTCCTAAACTTTGGAAAGCTGGCTCCACACTAAGCTAACCAGCACTTCCAAGTAAAATTATCTACTGGGAACTCTGCATGGTAAAGGGCAGTAGAAAACAGGGCATGCAAACTGCATAATGCTGGAACTCAGAACTTACTGACCATTGCAGTTTTTTAACAGCACAGAATTTTAACAGCTAGAAAGGTAGAGGAATGATTTTAGGTTTTGTTTGTTTGGGTTTTTTTTTAAGGCAAAAATCTCTTTGGAGACCGCTGTATTATAATTACAGATATAAAGCAATTATATTTGATATTAAAAGATATTAAACAACAAAACAAACACCACACCCACCCTTCCCTCCCTCCTTTTGGAAGGGATTTAGTGGTTCACAGAAACCATCTGGCTACAAGTAATTGAGTGCATAATCCTTTACACTTGCATCCATGCCCTTCCAGCACCATCTCCTTAGAGATGAAAGTCTGGGGATCTGGCTGCAGGCCCAGACAAAAGGGAAAAGCAAGAGAATAGAGCTGACAACCACACAGCCTAAGCCTGAGGCTGCATTAAATACTCTATATCTCCTTTTTTATGTTCTTGAAGACCAAAGGCAACAGCTGACAGAACCTCAGAGCCTCAGCTCCAATGGCACTAAGAAGAACAGTGAGAAATCAAGCTTTAAGACATCTCTGGCCTCCCACACACCCCAGGGGCTGAAGGAGTTGGGCAGGAATCAGACCCATTCTCTGAGGAATTCTGTCCTTGTTTCCATGGGAAGGGATTCTCTGCACAGGAGTACCCAAAACACCAGGCTGCAAATATCTCCCCATCACTGGGAATCCCAGCCACCCATCAGGGGATTGGCAGGGACTGGGGTATGGATGAGTCAGCTGCAGACCTGATATCATTTATGAGTTGGGGCAGACATGGGTGTTTCATGCAGGTCAGACAGAAAGAGCACACGATTTTCTGTCATGATCATTTATGAGGTCCTGACCTCAGTTCAACCTCTCTTCACTTGTTTTCTTTGGTAATTCCTGTGAATTAGCTTTTTTGCTTAGCTGTCTAAAGTAATTTTTATCACATATAAAAGCCCTTTCATGAAGCAACAGAACAGTTTTGCCTCTTACCTTTAAAAATATCTCCTTTTTTCCCTGCGTACTGATACAATTTCATAGCCAGGACAATTTTACATAAACTATTTTCCACTCTACTGAATGTTAGGTTGCTCTACATGAATATATTTCTTGGTTGATGCCAAGGCAAAATATTGCTGTATACGCTGTGTTTTCATAAATGCTATTCTTTGACTTTTTAACAGACTCATCCCATGCATCCTATCAATATCAGGTCTCACTGATGGATCTGTATTAAGCTGCCAGCATAATTTCCTCTGCTGTCCCCAGAGCCTTCACACATGAGTCAAAGGGAAAAAAGATCACTGGCTCTTCTGTATTTCAAGGCAACAAAGTGATCAAGACAGAGAGGAGAATGATTTGAAAAACTCCAGTCAGTAAGAAAAAAACAGAGAAAAGGGAATTTGAGACTTAAAAGTGCTAAGTAGGAAACTGGGATTTTTATCTTTTGGTGCGTTTAAAAAAAAAGAAAAGAAAAACAGCTACTGAAGTAACAACAACACAGAATGGCCAAATTCAGAGCCACCTGTAGATATGAGTAAGTTAAATAACAATAAATTAAAGCCAGATCCAGCTATAAATTTCCAATAGCATATAGCATATGAGAAAACCCTACAGTTGTAATGCTAATAATGCAGGAGATGAAAGGCAGCATGGTTTTACCAAATTTAGGCTAGTTTTAAGTGTCATTTGGCTCACATTGGGGGACACATTTTGTTCTCTTCTCCATCAGTTTAAATCTAAATTCTGAGTAATTGACTCCAGGGTTATATTTCTCTAAAGGAGACTAAAGATCACTGCTGCCTAGACTTGTGTCTGGAAAAGGCCCAGGAACACCAGCAACAGTATTCTTGTTTTATTCTGGCTTTTCAGCATGTTGGCGGCAATTAAACAAAATGCTATAAATCCAGATGCAGTGACTTTGATTCTGCATTCACATAGATCTAAACCAAACTTTTCCTTGGCTTTTTAGAATTTATGATTACAAATATGTTCTCTTTGACTTTGTCCATTTTGTAACTGCCTAGTTATAGATTTAGGAGTACGCCCTCTATGCCTTATCAGTCCTTTTTAGGGTTTCTGAAACACCATACAAAGATCTCCTTGTTTTTAAAAAGGCATCCATTAACACAGGTTGAATTTCTGAGATACAAGTTTTGTCACTTTCTGAAAATAACAAACCCATAAAACTGTATTTTCAAGTTGTGCTGTATTTGTTCTGAGCCACTGCCAAATATGAAACAGCAAATAACACACACTGCCTTTAATCAGGCAGCTGTGATTATATAATAAAATAACACAAACTGAAAGGAAGTTCATCAGACAGTTCATGTGAAGTTTGGAGCACAATTTATCATCCTAATTTAGAATTTAAAGCTAAGGCTCAACCTCATAAAAAGCAAGGAGGGGAAAGACATTCACAATCAGCATCTGCTCTAGTCTTGGAAGACAAACCAGGAAGTCCTTGGGAGTGCACGGAGCTAAAGTCAATTTGCATAAAATTACCTACAATGTTGTGTTATTTTATTTCTTAAGCAACCTTTGCTGCCTTCACTCGTGGCAGCAATGGCAGCTCAGAGGTGTTTGCTGGTGGGGAGTTGTTTGAAAGGTCCCTCGTGGTGTTTTGAGGCACTGAATTGGCCTGCAATGGAGCAGAAGGAGAGTCATTAACAGCAATTTTGCATGCTAATTAGGCAGTCACTGGCACAGAGGCAATGCATCATCACCTGGACTCAGTGCACAGAAAACTTTCAGCTTCTAAAGCTTAAGGTCTCCATCACCTTACTCATATTATTTAGAGCTGACATCTTTACCCCCTAAAACTTTTACCCCCTGACAGAGGGAACACCTAAGGTTTTGATGTCCTAAAACCTTTACCCCCTAAAACCTTCGCCCTGCTCCTCCTGGAGCTGCAGAGAATCTGAAGCACCTTCTGCCCGGTGAGCATCCTTGTGTCCCTATTAAAGCAATTTATCTGGGAACAGTGTGGATGTGTGCAGGCTGTGGGGCACAGGTTGTGACCAGACCTTCAGGGTCATTGTCACATCCAGCCAAGTATGGATCCTGAACAACGCTGCTGCCAAGAACCTGCTCCTAAAAATGCTTGAAAGGAGCAAACAGCAAGATGGAATCAAGAAGTTTTATTTCCCTTGCTTTGGCATTAAGGTAATATTGGAACACAGGCTTTAGTTTTAATATCCACAGTCCAGAAGTGCTGTTAATGAATTAGAAATGAGAAGAGCCTCAAGAACAATGAAAATTTGGAAGATCACTAATGTACAGCTCAATCTGCATCTGGACAAGAGGTTAAGACGTAAACTATGATTGCAGTCTGTACATAAGAGAGGAACACATTTGGGTAAGAAGAGTCTCCAAGGCCAAAAGACAAGTCCTAGTGTCAGGAAACCAAAATTAAACAAAGGTATAGAAATACTAGAAATTAATTTTATTTGAGAACATTTGTTAATAATATTGCTAGTGGTCAGCATCTGTGAGGGGTTTTTTTTCACCATTTTAAGCATCTCTTCTAATAGTTTTGCTGCACAGTAGGATTCTAGATTAGTTCCACCCCAAATCTTACATGCAAATATCTTGGAATCTTTCTCTTGTCCTTTTCATGCAATGCCTGCCAGCTTCCATCTGCCTCAGGTTCTGCACCCACACAGCACTCTGATGTTCTCAAGGCTTTGTTTTCCTTTTCCTTCTCTAGACAGGACTGCTGTAAAAAAGATGCTGTAGCACATGTTTTCAGCTTTGGTTTATCACCAAGAAGCGTTTTCTTCATGGTTGTTTTTAACACATTTAATGTGTCTACACAGGTAAACACATTTACTTTGAATTCTATTTCACACTGAGTGGCCTCCTCACTGAGATCTTTCCTCTTTCTCCCTCACCTCACTATTTTATAGTTCTTCAATGATGGTGCCTTAAGTAAAACTGAGATGGTTTTTACAAGCACTTGTTGGCAAGCATTTTAACTTACTACTGTACTACCATGTACCACCAATGGAATATTACTTCAGAATAAGAGTTTGATTTTCAAATATTTGCTCTCATTTCTTTGCACATGCAATTGTTTGCTAGCACAGTATATCACATACAGATGGCTAAATATCTGACTGCACCTCAGTGTAATTTATGGTTGGATATTGGAGGCTAGGCTGAAATTCTACTCCTGAAGTATCCCAAGCCTCAAAAAATCCAGGATATTTAGATATTAGTACACTTATTTCAGAATGACAAACAATGCACAACACTATCAGAATTCAGACTTCTTAAGCCTTACAAGATGAATACTCAACCAGAGAAAAACAGGATTTATGCTTGCAAGTTTTCTCGTTCATTACTTCAAAGATGCAAAGAAACTCTATTATCCATTTTTCATCCAGTTTGCTTCCTGCTAATTTTATTTGATTCTTCTTAATTTTTGCACTGGAAGAGAGAGATAGGAAAGACTCATATGGAAGATCTTGTTACTGTTATTAGGTTCTGTCACTCTCTCCCTTTTTAATTATTAACAAAAAGAACAGGGTCAAACTATAACATCTTGTAATTGAGTAAGCACAAAATACCTCCCAGCCTTCCCTAGGCATAAGAAACAGCAGCATGAAAAGCAATCTATGTGGGGCAAAAAGCTGGCCAGGAGGGTTCATTGATACCAAGGGGTGTTTGCTCCTAGGGCCCAGGTTTAGTTCTTGGCATTTTTAAAATCAAAAAACACAACTAAAATATTATGGATACATGCAAGTAACTCTCCTTGTCACATCTGCCCTAAGCAGTATTACCTACAGTATTTATCTGCTTTGTGAGGATGTCTGCAGTGTAAGTAATTGTAAAGCAAGCTGGAAACATGACCTCCATCAATCTACAGTAAATGCAAATGCTTAATTTAATTTTTCCATCAACTTCCAAGTGAATGAGGCTCATTGTATTGAAAAATAAAAACAGTTTGGCCTTTGACTTTACTGGAGATTACTCTTCCACATTAATGTCTTCAACAATGGAGTTTCAGGCTTTGCAAGAATTAGATGAAAAATGTTCAGATGATCCCCATTTGATCTCTACACTTTTCCACTCACGCTCGAGGCCAGCAGTGCAGAGATGCATTTAAACACATTCCAGCATCAGCACAGCTACTTCAAGGAGAACTGGTGGTAAAAACTTCTTGGCATGCATTGTCAAACAAAAAGGAGCCTGTACACAAAGATCAGAACCTCTCTGGCAGTGTACACAGCCTGCATAATGCATTCGTGGCCTCATCTCCTGTGCTAACAAGTTTTTCATATTTAGTGCTCCTGAGAAGAACCATTTAATTAAGCCCAGAGATTGAGGGAGGCTGCTCACTACCATTTGAATTTCATTCTGTTTTGCATGCATTGTCAATGAACATAAATTGCAGAGCTATTAAAGATAGAACTCAGTCAAAGTCTCACACTGCTTAAGCAAAGCAAAAGGGAATTTAACTACACACATATTGGCATTGCAATCAGCCAGGATGTATGGCTGCAGCACACACTCATGTGGGCTGGGCTTAATCAGACTAATTTAATCAACAGAAGGGAAGACACAGTAGGACAGGCTTAATGCAGACTGAGGGTGAGCAGAGAGCCTGCAGGGCTCGTCCCTGCTCCCCAGTACTGGTTGGCAGAGATGGCTGCAACACCCCAGTCCTTGGGGAAGTTCTGTGCCCTGCACAGAGTGGGGAGGGGGCAGGCAGCAGAAGGGGTTCATTGATACCAAGGGGTGTTTGCTGGCCAGGAGGGTTCATTGATACCAAGGGGTGTTTGCTGGCCAGGAGGGTTCATTGATACCAAGGGGTGTTTGCTGGCCAGGTGGGGCAGCCCTGTCCCACACTCACCTGCTGACACCTGCCTCCCATCAGAGCCAGCAGGAGGTGAGGCAAGAGAAGGGTCAGGTGCTTGGCTCAGTGCTAGAGCCTCTCACACTGGGAATTCCCACCCAGCCAGGTGACAGATTTAATTCCTTTGTGTTCACCAGCTTGTGGAAAGCATGTCATTACATTCAGTTTTTATTCCATGCAAAGTGCACCGCATTTACTCAACACAGGAGAAAAACAGCCCTCATGGTGAAGGACTGATAAATGGAATGGATGCATCTCTGACAGGGCCAGCATCTGGAGGCATTACTATTTTAATATCTACTCTCATATGAAGTGTTTTATTTAAAAAACATCATTCTTTCTCACCTCCACAAAAAAGCAACACAATGTAGCAAAGCATTTTTAGAGCCTCACTGTTAACAGTGTATTTCAGAATAGTAAATGACATTCAGGAGTGAGCCTGGCCCCAGTGGTGGGCACCAGCAGATGGGAGGGTGACAGGTTCTGCCCAATGTCACATCAGCAAATGGGACAGAGAATACATGTGAAAAGCTAAAAGGCTGCCCTGATGGCAATGATGGAAGGCTCTGGATGCTGTGTGGCAAAAGGAACATTATGGACCACAAATCTCTTCAGGTTTTAGTTCCAAATTTAAACTCAAAGTTTGTCCAAGAGTTAAGAGACCCTAACTTAAACCTTTCCTCTCCTGGGAAGTGAACCAAATTCAAACACAAGGAAAGAACAGCTTTCCCAAATGAACACATCTTCCTTGGCCTAAGGAATTTGGCAGGCAAAGCTTCAGGTATAATCAATTTATGCAGCTCTGGCTTTTACTCATTATCAGACTATTATTCTCCTTCATTGCCCACAATATCTTTGTTTTAATATCAGAATCCCTCACAGAAAGCACCAAACTGAGGACAATATCGATGGGCCACGTCTTTCTGGCCTTTTCAGGATATAATAGGCAGCTGCCCAGCAAATGTGACCACAGAGAACACATATAAAAAGTACTCCACACAAAGCCTTTCCATCAAAATTATTTCTTTAAAGGCATAAGCAAAGCTAGGAATTGCCTCAGATTTCATCAGGAAACAGAGGCATTTTCCTATATTTTTAAGGAACAACAACAAAAAAAATAAGTGAGAAGTTCTGTTTCCTTTCTTTTTTAACAAACCATTGTTTTATTTGCCTGCTTAGCTCCAAGCAAAACCCATTCTATATATTTTCAAGCATAAGGCTGCATACCTTTATCCATTTTTGCTACTCAGACTTTCCTCCACTATTTCTCAATGCCCTCAATAAAAATCAGTTTTCTGATGGGCAGTACAAACCTACCCAGCATCAAGACAGGTAACATGCTTCTTTTTATTATTTTAATTATTTTATTATTTGAAACTCAAACAGCATCAGGACAAAAAGCAAAACTCGCTTCTACTCAGTTTAATCAATTTAGGGCCCTCAAAGACAAAAGCTTAAAAACTCCTTTTAGCGATGCCTCTGCCTTTCTGGTCTGTAGTTGTTCCATACTCTATAAAGATGCCCAAGTGAGCCTTCCTGAGCTGCTGGCTGTGAGCTGGCTACTTTGCTCTAACCATGGTTAGCTGGTTTGTCTCTCAGTGCTGCCCTCACTGGTAGGTTTTCAGGTCTCTTATTAACATTATCAATTAATAACTAATGTCAGGATGGCCAGCAAGAAATCTGAGAGGCCTTGCAATATGAGGGTGATTGATCTCTAATTTTCACTAAGCTGCTCCACTGGCAGTGACTCAACATGAAATACATGATAGCAACAAGGGGAGTGGAGATTAGTTACAACTTCTTTACCAAAATAATTATTCCATCTTTACCCAATGTAACCTCTAATTCCATTAAGATATCACCTTTCCTTAATAAGAATTACTGCATATTGTCTCAAGAAGTTTGTTTTCAAGTTACACCTGAATTTATGGGTGTAGAGTAATAAGAACTAATTCATCATCCAGGCTCTTTTCTCTCTTCCAGGAATTAAAAATATTTAAAACGTATTTTTGTTCCCAAGACAGAGAAAACCTGCAACTTCCTCTCTCTTTTAATCCAAAGCATCTCCCAAAAAACCTCCAAGTACATTCTGTTTTCTGCACTGAGAGCAATTGGTCTTCTTGTTTTAGACAGTTTGGGAATTATGAAGTTCATAAAAAAACCAGCAGAAAGGGCTGCAATGATGTTTTCCACCATTTTGCCAAAAACAGCAACCATTTTATTTGTCACTACAAAGTTCTTCCCTTAGAAATGTAAAGCAGAAAGTACAGAGCCCTGAATCAAATAAAAGTTCTAAATATCCTTTTTCTATTGTTTAATAAGACTGGATTGATAATACCGTTTTACCAAATGCATTTCATTTCTTAATGAGGCAAACGGAGCCCTCCCAGTCTAGAAGCACCTACGAGTGTACACAGGTAATGTCAGCCCTATTTGCTTTTATTTAGTGCCTTTTATCTGTACCTTTGCTTTGGCTAGGTAAACTCCAAAGGCTTCATATTTGTGTCTTTTCCTCATTTTTCCACTCCACTAAAGTAAAAGATGACAGGTAATAATATAATGTGGGGTAGAAGGAGAAACGCTGACAGACATTGTGTTACTTTGCTTCAATTAGGCTCTAATTACTTCTCCTCTTCAATTAGAAAATCACATGAACCAATTATGCCAGATAATGTGTGCTTATCCTATTCAAAATGCACAATGGGTAAGGTCTATTCACATTGATTATCTCCCAATTTATGCTTTTAGCCATTTTTTTCTCTTCTGTCTGCATGGCCCATTACAGTTTTAAAGTGGGAGCTCTTAAGCAGTTCTCAGTATTACAATATCATTCATTACAATTGTTGTGTTTTGATGGAAGGAAAATGTTGATGCCTTGAACGCAGAGGGGAAAATCTCTTTGCATTGAATGCATTCCAATTTTACTGGTTTGGGTAACAGTATTCCCATGGTCTTTTAAATAAATATGAATACAATGTGATCTACTGTTAATGGACAGAGCTGGGGGAAACTGTTGGTTCTCTGGGAACAAAGATTTCAAAACCAAACACAGGTTATTGAACACCAGAATTGCTCATATGTTGTCAGCACAGAGGTATCAGGCTTCATTCGTGAATGATCTGCAGTTTGGAAGACAATCAGCAAAGGGACAACCTTAAAACCTAGAAGTGGAGAAGCCACAACAATATTTTCCAGCTAAATAAAAGGGGGAGAAACTGTGTGTGAATCCTCACCAGTTATAGAAGAGTTCAACAGATCTGGAGGAGCAGAAAATGCTAGGAAACAACACTGAATACCAGAGGCAACTTGCACTATTTCCCCTCTCCTTTTATAAGGGTTTAAGGGTTTCTGCTCATACAGGGCTTTATCTATCCTTGTGCTCAGCTGAGGAATAAACTCCTTTTAATTCTTCAAAGACTGAAAACAGAACACAAGCTCTGCTGTCCAGCACTTTCCAGAGATGGCCAAACACCAGGTAAGCTCCAGCTGACCCTATGTAACACCTATCTCCATCAGTGCTTAGAACACACAAACTCCACTCACTCCACTGGCTTGCTTGAGCAGAACTGATATTCAAAGAGGAGATTCTGAACATGGAATCTTGTAGGTTGGAAAATACCTCTGAGATGATCAAGTCTAATCAATCCCCTCATTACAATTCCATTCAAATGTATAATTGGACATAAACTGAAACTATTACATGGTACAATTGCACCTATTCCTGCTTTTCCTGACTATTGCAATGCAACCACAAAGACTGATTTGTGTATGTGACAAACATGAACACATAAGGTACAAAACTGCACTCTTTTTTTTTTTTTTGCATACATTCCATAAAAAGAAAGCTGCTCAGGAATAGTAAAACCCTACTTCAGTGAAATCAAAACAAGGCAGAAGCTGAAGAGTTAAACAAAGGCAAGTTATTTTGTATAATGTCACGAACATGAAATGTGTATTTGTCAAAATGTAATTACAAAGAACTCTCCATATTACATGATATAATGAGTGTCATAATGGAAGTTCAAACATCACAGGGAAAATAGTTACCTGTGATAGGCAGAATCATTTTTCATTGAATTGTAACAAAAAGATGTAAAAATTGAAATGTTTGTGAGACTCCACTATTCTAAGAACTTACTACAGAATTATATATATTTTAGGTAAGACAAGCCTGTATAAACAAAAAAAAACCAAAAAAAACCAAAAAAAACCAAAAAAACAACAACAAAAAAGGTTTGGCAATGTTCTCAGCAACCAAAATGCTCTGGAAAGCTCAGCTTTGAAATTTCCTCTCCCTCCATCCCACATGGTTTTGAAGTCCAGACTTAGGTCCTAACTAAAGTCAAGGGCTCACAATAACCTGCTCTCTCCAACAGCAGAAGGGAAAGAAGCCAAATGAGATAATTTCCCAGAAAATTTTTACACTGGCAGAAATTTAAAAAAGGTTTAATATCAGATGCCAAGAGACTTCCAGTCCATCTGCCAGATCAAAGACTGGAACTGGCTTAAATGAGGACCAAAACTTTTGGAAGCTGATATTAACAGAAGTATTTTTCATCAGAATCCTCCTTCCACCACCCAAAATTCAGTAACACTCACAGAGTTTTACGGAACTTCAAGAACACTTGTCTAGCATTTCGGAGCCGTAAAAGTGACAAAGAAACAGAAGTTAAATTTTTTAAGATGCTTTTTGCACTCGAAGAAAAAAAAATGGAACAGATTTGTTCCAAAGACTCATTTCTCAATGGCTCACACCTCTTCTTTTGATAGACATCAAATGTGCCAACTTGACTGGAGTGACTGCAAAACCTTTGGAGCCATTTGCACAGAGTAAGAATGAATCAATTCAATTGCCCCGTCTCCTTTCAATGACAAGAGTCAGTTGATGTGGACTAATCCTTAAAAGTCTCAGCTGGACAAGCTAATGGGTTTTGTCTGGGTTTGGACACACTGACTGGGAGAAACATAAAGAAGGTCATTATTTATTTTGAATATCAAGGCCTCATAATATGAATAATTTGAATATGAATATGCTAGGCCTCATAAAACTGGTAAAGTTATTTCTCTCACCTGATGCAAAGCAAACCACCTAAAAGTAACAGCTTACACTTTCTGTCACTATTCTGGCTTCTACCCAGAAGCAGAAACAGCAGTACCAACAGTTCTGTGAGTACTTAATTGCTCAGGAGAAGAAATCCTCTCTAATCCAAAGGGCTGCATAAGTGGGGAGGTCACACAAAAATGCCCATGCCTTAACAGAACCACAAGTTCTGTTTATATCTCTTCATCAGGATTACGTCCTCTTCAGCTGGTGAGGAGGAGGAATAAAATGAGAATACTTGCAATTATTTTGTGGCAGGTACATTACAGCAATAAAAACAAGGCCAGAGACATGAGGCAGCAATTCAGCAAGGAAACAGCCACCATGCACACACCAAAAAAAGGAAAGAAAATACAGAGTTGGAAATGCATGTATGCAAATTCATGGCCTCCTGGGTATTGGTAACAGTTTAAAGTGAAATGCAGTTTATGAGCATGAAGCATTCTCATGGTTGGTTTAAACTGCTGTAAATTGCACTGCATTTTCCCCTTATAGATACCACTTAAAAACAATTATGACCCATAAGCAAATGCTTTTACTTGAAATATTACTCATTATGGAAAGCACTATACCTTTATCATTCGCCTCAAAATTTCAGGAACAGATTGCAAGAGAGGCAGAACTGAAATGTTTTTCCCATGAAGAGAATTCAAGTATGCCAAGTCCCTTCCCAGATATTAAATGTAACTTTTATATACAAATGGAGACAAACACTCACACGGAAGCCAAAAGTGATCCAAGCAGCCCAGCAGGGAAGCAGATCCAAAAGCAGCAGAAGACAAGATCCATAAGTTTTATAGCCTATAGTGCTTCCTAGTTTCAGGTATGAAAAAGTTTTGAAAGACTTGGACTTTAAATTTTCAACTTAAATGGGAACTTAGTCATGCTAAGAAGTCAGCTTTGAAACAGACTACTTGAAACCGGTTTTAGCACTAAAAGGAAAATAGATTGATGCAATTCACTGGAGAAAAATAGGATTTTTCTCTGTAGACAAATTTTGCAGTGATCAATCACTCTAATAAAATATCAGATCGGGCATGGAGGACTCATGTTTAACAATTATAATTATGGAACCGTATCAGTGATGAATAGTCTGTGTTGTGAATACAATAGTATTGTATTTTTAGATCACTGTATAATTTCTGGGCACACTTTGATGATTTTGCTGGCTACTCACCTATTTTATAAGTCAGCAGGAGACTTGACAAGATGAGAAAAAAGGTTTCCTTCTCCCTAGACTTATATATGCTGTTATATTCATTGTTGTGCTGTTCTGAACAACTTACTCATTGATTTATGGTATGTGCTCTGTAAAATCTTTTTAATGTTTTTATGTGCCCTGCATGTATCTCTCACTTTAAAAAAAATAGTAAAAACTGGAGAACATTTTCAGAAATTAAACTCAGCACCAAAAGACAGTAATATCAATTGCCTCTTTTTTGATAAATTTATACACATCTATTTATTTCTTATTCTTCATCCTTAGGGAAGTAAAGGAAACATCAATGGCTTACATAAAGTGTCAACAGAAAAACAAGGCAAAAAAAAGTTTTTAAAGAACAAGAAGAGACTCATGCCTTCACCAGGTCAAAAATTTTCAGTGTGTCTCCATTCTGCAGGTTTCCCCTCAGTCTTTCACACTAAAAGCATCTCAGGTTGTCCATAACCTCCACTCTCACAGGGAGAAGTTATGAAAAAATTAGGTATGCACACCATTACAAACAGGCTTAGGGTATTAAGCCAAATTAGATATATATCCATATGTTCTGAAACTTCTGGATCTCTGGCCTTCCTTGCTGGAAAGGTCAAGGATTTCCCCTTCTTCCAGCCCCCTTCTTGGAAAAGGGTACACTGGGAATGAGCCAGTATAATCCTCCCTCTCTCCCAGCATTAGGTCAGACTTTTCCCTCTGCCCCACTGTACTGCCCTTTGTCTCTCAGTTATTTTCCTTCCTCCCCCCTGAAAGTTAAGTATTGGGATGAAGAAATGCACTGTTAGTAAATCTGAAAGAAAATAACACTCATGTTCTTTCATGATTGTGCTTACTCTAATGGCTTAAAGCAGGTGCCACTGCAATACACCACTAATTCCCACTTCCATCTAAAGTACTTTGAGTGCTTTTAAAAAAAAAAATACACTTAATTCATTAAATAACTTTCTCTATTTCTGGGCATTTAGCCTAACCAGCCCTTAGTGCTATTGCAATGCAAGTAATAAATAATGATTCCCTCTCCACTGACTAAGAAAATAATTGTTCCCATTTCACAGGTGAAAAAAAAATATTTCCCAGATTGCTCAGAAAAATCTCCTTGAGCCTGTCAAGTGGCACAGCCACAAGATCCCTTTATTTCTTTTTAAGGCATCAGGTGACTTCCCCAGTTCTGTTAGAAATAGGGCATGCTACAGGGTGAAGCCACAGGGAAAAACCAGGCAGATTTCCAGAAGAGTCTGTTCCTAGGTGCCCTTTGACTGGACCAGCAATTGTAGGGAATGTTTCTAACATTGTACATCTGATACTTGGAGCAGAAGGTCAGAATGTCCCTTGCAGTGCTCCATGACTGGGAATGTGAAAGGGGTGGGAGTAGGAGCACTGGAGAACATTCCACAACCCACAAGTAACACAATATTTGTCCTGGTTTGAGACAAATTTAGGAGAAAACAGATGATGGGGATACCAGATCATACAGTCACCCCAGGACATTCATGTTTGAGGTCCTTCTCTGTAATACTAGCAGAGGCAGGTTTGGAGCAACCCAAACCTTCTCCCGTGTGAAAATGCAGTCTAAATCAAGGGAGATTCAGAGTACCTTGGGTGCCAGAGCATGAGGGAGCAGGTAAACCACGGCCAGAAGACAATGCTGAGAGGAAGCTGTTGGTATGGCAGAGGGTTACAATACCCTCAAGTAACACTTTTCAAAGGCACTGAGTACATAGAAATTCAAAGTGAGGTTGAAAAAATTTTAAACACCTCAGATTTAGTGCATGATGAAGTGCATTTTGGGTTCACCTCATCAGTGTTAAAAAAGAGCCCAGCAACACTGCCAGTGTGACATATCCCACAGAGACAGGACAGAGCATGCTGGAACACCTTGTCCCAGCACACAGACAAGGTGATGTCGCACATCACAACCAGAGCTTGGGCCACATCCCCAGCACATTCCACAGGCTCTGTACTTCTCTATTTCACATTCACTGCCCCTCACCTATTCCAGCCTGATCTGACTTCATAACAAAGAGACGTGTACCAATTTGAGTTTGAGTCCAATTCCCAGAATAGCATTATCTGTGTAGTGTTAATTCTTTACTATTCAAAAGATTGCTAACTGTTCATATCTGCACAAATGTGTTCATGCTTCATTCATTCCAAGTCAATAATAATGGATTCTTACTATTGATTATACATGAGCCTTTTTGTCCCATCATAATGAAATTTTAATGTTGATGGTCCCCAAACTATTATTTCAACCTAATAACAGTGAGGCTTGACAATTACCTCGCTCTGCGAATTGCAGATAGAACTAATAAGGTCATCCTTAACAACTTTTTGTTTACCTGACATTTGGTAATTTTATAGTTATTATGTATTATTTTAAAGTCAGAGGAGTATTCTGCAAAGAAATGTTGTCTCCCTGTGGAATAAAATACAATTCTGCCAGGAGAAAAGCCTTTCCCTTGCCTGCTCCCTGACCTACACTTGCTGCCATTTACCTGAGGCAGAGAAGCAGCCCAAAAACACAACAGCAAAAGAGAAAAAGAAAAGGCAAGAAGCTTGAAATTTCAGAAAAATCGGTAAGGAAAAACTTAATGTGAGAAATGGCAAGGATAGGCCATCTAGTGACAGATTATCAACCTGATTTAGTGAGCTGGACGGAGTTTCAATCACAGCACTGGTGTGGGAGTGTTCTCAGCAGATTTCTCCCCTTTCCCAGCATTTCCCCCCTTTCCCCCATCACTGGCACTCCATAGCCAGGGCGCAGAGATTTTTATCCCCAAACAGATCCCTTCCCCTCCTGGCACTGCTCAGTGCCTGTCCCCTCACTCCATGGCCCACTGCCAGCAGGCCCCACTCCTACAGCAGCACACAGGCCCCGAAACCAAACCCTCCCTTCCTCAGAGCACACTTTTCTCTCCAAAACCAGCCTGTTTCCAACACTTCTAATCCTTTGAAGCTGACGGCTTCTAATCCACAGCTGTCAGGCACATGCTGTGCCCAAAGTGCCCTCCCCAAGGCACCCACAGCTCGTGCGTCTGCACAGAACCTTCCAGAGCAGGCCAGACCCCTCAGGCAGCAGCTGCCAGGCCCCAAAACCAGCCTTTTCCATCCTAAAGGAAAAATATTGCACCTGGGGGTGCATTTGGTGAGGGAAACAGGGGGTAACCAGCAGAAGGGAGATCGCTGAAAGGTTTCAGCAGCAGCTCCATCCTGGGCAAATGAGCACCAGGCTCTGGGGGAGAGAAACAGCAGCTGCAGGAGGGCTCCCAGTCCAGCCAGGCACAGAAAGGGCAAACAAAAAAAATGGGATCTGAAGGGGTGTTACTGGAGTAAATCCATGTGTAAGCACTCTCCATTTTAGGTTAACAATGTGTGTAAGCACAGGAACAATCCGAGCTGAGGCACCCTCCCAGAACCGGGTTTCCACACACCAAGCCCCTCTGCTCAGACCACTTGGAATTTTGCTACCAGAAAAGCCCCACACTCATGGGAACACATCTGCCTCTGAAGCAAGGACCAAGTCCTTAGGAATATTTCAATTTAGAAAAGATTATATTAAATAGAACCGACCTGTCTGCTCTGTTGCTGATGGCAGGTTGGCTAAATCGAGGGATGTGGCTACAAAATTATTTGGGGAATGGTGAAGGATTCACCAATTCCCTGCATTTTCCAAGGAAATGGCCACACCTGTTAGAAGGAAGCAGCTGTGCCTGCCCTCTTTAGTGAGGCACTGGCACAATTGCCCAGCCTCACCCTGGTGCTCAAATCCACAAAGCAGAAGGAGCATTAACACGTCTAAAAAATACAATTTCCACAGCAGGAGAAAGAAGAATAAGTAGTGGTAATCATCAAAAAGATATCCCAGGGCTGAGATCACGTGTTGTTGTCCAGTCTGTTGCATGCCATTTCTTGGTTAACCAGCTTTTTTGGCACTGTGAAGATCCTGAATACAACAGGGATACAAATGCTGGGAATAGCAATTTGCAATTGTTCCAATCTGCTTCCAATTGCTACATTCCCCAGACATACTGAAATAGTCAGGGTTCGGTTTAAAGTAACATTCAATCCAATGCAGGCAATTTCACATGGGTAAAGAATGAATTTCAGAAGGGAAAAAGCAAGTATTGAGTCTGTCCTTGGGCTTACTGGGCAGTTGCATCCACTTCCATTGCTTCAATATTATTAAAATGACAAGGCAGGATTTACTTTTCCCTAGACTCTGTTTTTTTCACTGCTTTATTTTCCAATGCCTCTTTCACATTTATTTCATTGAAGTGTTTGAAACCTAGGCAGTAACCACTGTGATGAAGCTGTACCCACCATTATATTCTGAAATTCCTACCAAAGAATTTTTAGGTTCCTCAGCTAAAAGTTTGCAGGAAATAATTAGGACAGAGAATAAACATCCACCCATATTAATATGTCTACTATAAGTCCATTTTTTCTGTTAATTAAAATGTTTCTGACTTCAAAAAAACTTCTTTTCCACTCCCTGAAGAACAAAACAAATGTGTTTATCTTTCTACAACAGAAACTTACAGACTTTTCCAGAAGAACAACCCTGATTCTGTGATCAGCCTTGATTCTGCAGGAAGCCTCAGTTCTGCTACAGCAGCTGCAAAGTTGCAGCTGTTCAAGCACTGGCACTTTCCTGTGTGGAAAGACAGCACAGAACCTTTGTACTCAATTTCCCAGGTGTGCCAAGGGAAGAAAATCCCACAGGTGCCTTCCCAGGACAGAAATCCACACACGTCTTGTAAAGAAAGGACTGCAAAGGAAAGAGTTCAAAATTCTTTCATTTCCTAATTTAGAGCAAGTTGTCCAAAGCCCTTATTTTCAGGCTTTGTAGAGTCTTTACTTTTGTTATTGCTGTTTACAAACTTTCCCCAGGTCTAGCATTCCTAAGACTGCTGACAAGAATTTAAATTTAAATTCAAAATCACCCAAATTTGTCTCAAAAATGAGATTAAAGTCCTTGAAGACAAGAGACTCTGATGTTGATGTTCCAGACCAGTAGAAGGAAGGAGAAGTAAGTTTCCTAGGTAGGGAAATTAATGTTTTATTTCTGGTTTCCACACCTCTCCAACCCATATCTTCTCATGCTTATGAATGACACAGGTTTTGCCATTGCTGCTCATGCTGTATTCAGGGCAAGAAGGGCAAGGAAGAAGTCTCCCAAAAACAAACTCAGGAGCTCCTGGTTTCAAAGAGAAGAATGCAAATTTTGTTGTTAAAAAATACACAAAAAAACCCAAACAAAAAAACCACAAACAAAACCTAACAAACCAAAACCAAACAAAGAATCCCAAATAAGCACAAATGCCAACAAAACACCCAAAGGAAAAAAACAAAAGCAAACAGAAGAAACAAAGAAAACCTTCACACCAAGCAGTAGAAATATGAAGTTCATTAGGAAGCAATAAATCTCTGTTTGCCATACAGGAAATACTTTGTTTTTCATGGGGAAAAAAAGTTTCTTTCACATTTCTAAAAAATATAAACAAAATTTAAAAAACAAAATGAGCTTGCTGAATGCTACTTTCATTACAGTCTGTGAAAGCCGGAACATAAACTTCAGACAGGTCTTTATGTATCTGCAACATCACAGGTAAAAAAATTACAGAAATCATTGTACTAATGTATTGGTGTCCTGATTTCTGAACCCTTCTTTCATAAATATTTTTGGAACACCTGTGCTGAAAGGTTCTTTTTGTTTGTTTGTTTTTAGAAGCTGTTTGCATTAAATTTCAGAGCTTCCAGGAGCATCATTTCATGCAAAAGTAGAGATACTGTGACTCCATTTATGATACTTGAGAGATCAATACATAAATAAAAGTGAAATCAGAGCTGGTTAATTATTACCATTGATAGAACAAATGGAAAGGAAGAGGAAACAGCACCATTCAAGCAACACCAATGCCATGAAAGAGCAAAAATCACTTCCAACAGCAGGAATTAAAGATGCAGAGAACAAGATGTGCATACATATAACAGTGCTCATAGAAACAGAGTCCAGCACATCAAATCTGCCTGTAATGACAGCAAAGTGATAATCAATAGCTCTGCTCTCATACAAGCACACTCTCTGCTAAAGCAGCTTCTTAGAAATAAATAGGTGCTCAATGCATTGCATTAAGGGTAAATCAACCACCTTAATAAACACACTTATTCCCTCTTTATAACATAATAAAAATTATAATAATGAAAAAAATATAATTAAAAAAAAAAAGCACTCATCAAATTCAGGAGAACAAGTTTCCTCCTCAGCTTCTGCATGAGGGGAAAGTCTGCTGCTGCTGCTCTTATTAGAGAGTCCCTAATTAAAGGCTCACACATTCCTACAGCAAATTAACAAGGTACATTTTGCTTCTCTTAAAAGCTGTCCAAAGTTTCAGCTGTGAGAAACATTCTTGCTTTGCTGATTCTGTGGGTTTTGCAAAAATCAGAAAATTGTCTTAGGCTTGGGGGGAAGCCAAGAGAGATGTGCACCACCCACTGCCTGCCCTGTGTCTGTTCATGCTGCATTCTCTCCTCACTTTGTAACCTCTGCTCTAAAAGTCTCCAAACACTGGGAAAATGTGATTGGAACATCCACAGCTCCTTTAAAGATGCAAAATTAATGCCACCTCCTGCTTTTTTAGGGAAATACACATGCAAAAAAAATTAATATTGGGGATTAACACTGAAAAATTCTGATAGAGAAACCAGAGCTCAAATTGCAGCTGGCCTTCTGTGGCACAGTTCTTGAGGAGCTCAGGGTTTGGCCTCACAGCAAGATTGTCCATTAATTCACTTTATAGTTGGCCTGTAGCACTATATTTTAGTCATTTATATAGCACTTTGAGCAAAGTATTGAGAAAGGATAATAGAAGGACAGAGCAATAAAACAAAGTGTAACAATTAGCAATGTCAAAAATGGTGAGCCAACGACTGGTGGCCCTGAGGGACGACAAACTATTAAGCTGACATGAAAAGCCATCAAATCTATGGATGAAATACTGTTAAGAAGTCAGGATAAAGGACATTAAAACAAAAAAATTAAGGCACAAAGAGCAACAGATTAATGGAGGAGAAAGATCCAGATTATTGTGTTGAAAAGAAGTTTCGTAAGTAATTTATAAGTAGCAGTTAAAGGAATTTGAAAAGATGAAAGAATAAAAGAAAATACCCCAGGTTGAAGAATAAGAAAACCTGTTACAGTTTGGACAGTTGTTTAGATAGAAAATCAGAATTTGTCATTAAGATATAGAGATAAAAATGAAAGAGTGTCACAGGCCTCAGACAGCACACTGGGATGCTCACTTTGAGTCCTGCCACAGATGTGACCACGGTCACATCACCCTCTTATGTTTGGCTCCTCCTTCACAAAAGAGAGATGCTGATGCTTCCATTCTGATTGACGTTTAGGTCCTAAGACAGCTCTGGATGTACATCCACGTACTGCCACAGCAGGAGCTGGTGCCCCATTGTAGGTGGGACAGTTTTAGAGCAAATACTTAGAAACTCTCTAAAAAGTGAGAAGAGATTTGAAACATGTCCAGGAAGAGGGAGCACTAAATAAATAGATTCATTTAAAGATGGTTGAGGAAATGTGTGTGTGAGTTACAATGGAAATAGCATTGATTTGAGATTAAAAATCAGCCACTGGCCTTCCAAAAACAAGCAACACAGCCATGTGAGCTAATAAAGAGAGTTGTTGTATGGCATTCCATCCAAGTGAAGTTCTAGCAGACTTTTGTTTCCTCAGAAGCTACTTTTACATGAGACAAAGTTTGAAACTTGACTGTGGTGTTTTATTTATAGAGACATATCCTTAACAAGAGCTGACAAGTTACAGAGATGCACATCCTCTTCCCTTGACTCCTGTCTGAGCATCAGCCTCCAAAGTTTAAAGAAGCCTCCTCCTCCCCCTCTCCCAGGTATATCCCTCAGTTCAGCAACAAGCAGCTTTGCCATTTTAATATGTTTTATGAACTTTAAATCTGGACAAATCCACCTGCACTCAGCACACCATTGCCATAGCCCTGCTTGCTGTTAAAGCCTCGCTAGCTATTAAGGAAGATGCTAAGAAAAAGAAATCACTGAGGTGGCTCAGGAAGAACAGGTATCAGGCTGCCTGTATTACTCCCAAACTGGCTGACAGTGTTATTTGCCAGCACAAATTATCTCTAAGTAGTTCTGCACATCCGCAATTTTTAGTACCCACTTCTCCCCCCATCCCTTCTTCCTTATTCCCATTAGGAATAGCCCAGATTCTTTAATTGACAAGAGACTGCCCACAGTTTGACACTTTTATGTTAAACTAACAGTCACATTACTTTTTCATTTTTAAAAGGTACTATTCTTGATCAGCGCCAACACACATATTATTGAGTGCCTTTCAAGGCTGGCATTTAGGTATTGCTAATGGAATTTCTTTGTAATCAGTCCCAGAGAATTTAACTCTATCACAAAGCAAAGCCTTCCCATCGTCTGCCATCGACTCAAATAACACAAGATTCATAGCCAACTCTCACTTCAGTTTTTTGTAAACATGATAAAACAAGAAAGTGACTTTTCAAAAGGAAGCTTGTGAGTGGTGCTCTGGTAAATCTCATCTGGATATGAGCAGTGTTTGAGGAACCTCTGAAGCCTTTTCTGATAATGGTAATTAAAGTAACAATTATGCAAGGAGCTCAAACCCATTTGGAATTCTACTCTGTTGTCAGACTCTTTCCTTTGTTGACAGTGATAACTCCATTATTAACCTTGCAACAAATTCACACTGCAGCACCAACAAAAGTGGGCTTCAGGCTTATATTCTTTTCCTCTCACTTTTCAAAAATAATCTTCTTATTAGTAACTCTTAAAGACAGCATTTTATGGAAATAAATTCCAGACAAGGACAGGTTGGTGGGTTTATTGTAGAAAAGAGCCAACCCTCTTCTCTTAATCTGCTTTTACTCAAGAAGAGATGAATGGTTTTTTAACACCTCAGGAATCTGTTGGCCTAGTTTGCAGAAAGTAGGAAACCATTGGCCTCATTTGGGGTCACAGAGCACTGTAACAAGGCTGGCTGCACCCTCTGCGAGGAAGGAATTCAACATTCCCCTGCTTAATTCCTTCATACATTTCTTAGTCTAGGACCTTGAATGGTGAGTTGGATCCTCTCTCCATCCATGCAACAGAGAGTAGATCTGGTGCCAGTGCAAAATGCAACTTTTAAATCCGGGGAAAATTTATACATTAATTTTTTTTCCTCAATAATTTTGTATGAAAGTCAAACTGCCTCACAAAGAAATTGCCATGCTGTGATGATGAGAATTATTTTCTCATAACTGAAGTCTGAACTCACCCTCCACAGAGCACGGCCTGATAAGCCAGAGGAGCTGTCTCTGACCATGGCCCACATCAACTACACTTGGGAAAGGAGAGGAGAGTCCTTTTTACCTCTTTGGAAATCTTCTTACAATGTTTTACAAGCTGTGCTGGCCTGACAACATCCAGCCCTTGGCAAAAGGTGTCTCATCCAACCCAAGAGTAGAATTTGGTTCTGTTGTTTTGGTTTCTTTTCCCATTTATACTGATGTCTAACCCTGCTTTTATTTAACATCATGGACTCAGGAGTATGATGTGGCAAGGGTGTCTACAGGCCAAAACATCCTTTAAGAGTTTATTGCCTCTTGGTTTCATCAAAAATGATGATCAAAGAATGATTTAGGTCAAATGGGACCTTAGAAAGTCATCTGGTCCAAATCCCCCCACTTCCCACATTTGATGTTCATTCAATAATCAATATAAACATAAATAACTGCTCCTAATTTTCTCTACCTGCCTCATGACCTCTTAAGAAAATTAAGACTTTTTTTTCACTTTCATATGATTAAAATATGCATCCTCTATACTTTTTTTATGCCTCTGAGTACTTTCACTTTTTGAGTTTTCCAACAGAGTGGGAGCTGGTCACTAGGAATAATCCCTTCCTAAGCACACCTGTGACAGCAGTGAGGAGCCAGAGTGCCTCTGTGATGCTTTCACAGCCATGGTTTTTCTCCTCATCCCTGCAGCCACATCTCCCTGCTCTCGATATCGTTGTGTTTTGTTCTACAGGACCCTGCAGGTTTTGCTTTTCAGAGAAAGGAGCCACTGGCAGCGCTGCCTGTCGCCTCCTTGTTGGTGACAGCAGCACTTAGCAAGTCACAATCCTGCCAGCCAGACAGGTCAGACTGCATGGGCAGGGCAGGCAGGAGAGCAGAACACCTGATTGCACAAAGGCTCTTTTACCCCTGCCATCACACGCATTTCAAAGCCGCTGCAGTCCTGCTCTCCTGTGTCACTGACCCAGTCCACTGACCATGGCTTCTAAAGGTTTCACAAGAACCAGCTTAAGGCAGCCTCTTCCTTTAGCCAGTGGCTTTTGATATTCCACAGCCCAGACACAAACATTTTCAGGAATATCAATAAAGCAAACCCTTAATCATCCCAAACTCACTCTCCAGATGAGCACAGCTCTTCTCTCTGGGATTATCTCATGCTGGACACCTCAAGCATCCACAAGAGTTAAAGGACATCCTGTCCTTAACCAAGTTCCTTCTACAATCACGTTTCCTGTTTTGTTTCATTTTTATTATACGTGTCCCTCTGTAGAAGTGGATTTACACTAAAGTAAGAGTTGTGTAAAACTAAAAGAAAAGATGAAAGAATATATAAGTAATTGAATAGCAAGCAGCATCAGTCTGGATATATCAGTTTATCTAAAAGCCTTGCAGCAGAGAGGAGAGACAACACCCAATCTGTTCCGTGAGAAAGAGGCAGAGGAATTCAGATGCATATCAAGTTACTCATGGGTGAAACTTGCACAAAAAAAAAAAAATTAAAAATATTTGTTTTCTACCATAAATGACCATTTTCAAATTTTTAAACTTTTCCTAGTGATCCTAGCTGTATAACTTCAAATAATCAGAAGCTCTGATTCTTCTAAGTGTGCCGTCTCATTCATCTATCAGGTTATTTCTCAGATACAAATACATTTCTTTTATGGATTTTCAAACATCTGAATATTTTGGGTCAGCTTAAAACACTACCATATTTAGGTCTACATGTCCCCCAAGGGAGCAAGAGGAGTTAACCAACAACCAAAATCACATCTCAGATGCACACAAACACAGCCTTGGTTAAATACAAGTATTTCCTTTGCCATGTGGCATCATCTCAGTTGAAGAAGGGCAAAAACATTTTCCCAGAAGAGCGAGCCGGACTGAAAGCCCACAGATCTATAGCTGAGTTGCTCCCTGGCTAGCACTGTCATATTAGTTCCAGAAATCCTGCCAATATTGTGTAATTCCCCCAGGAAAACTAATGGAAAGCTATTCAAAATAAGAATCCTTCCTGCAGGTGGGAAGGCATTCCTTCAATCTGAGGGTTAATTGCATCTCGGCTGTGACCTGGAGCACCCTCATTATTGAAGTGTGTGGCCTCCCAGGAGCACAGAAATCATGCTAAGTTATTTAAGTGCATTTATTCTGTGGGAAATGACTGCTAGATGCCAGCCCTGAAACTACTGTGCTCTTATTTGTGACACAAAGAGCACTTGGAAACAAGCTCCTCTCTTTTCCCAGCACAAAAAGCTTGCTCTTCTCCTCAGCTCACTCCAGCTCTTCTCCTTCCTGCACAATTTCCCCTGATTTACCTGGCACTTCAACCACTTAAAATCACAAGTTTTACTGTGTTTAACAATATCTTAAAAGAAAATCTCCTGGAGCCAGGGGCCTCATCCTGCTCTCAGTCACATCCAGACCTGACTGGGATTGCACAAGGTGCACTTGCACAGCTGAGTGCAGAATTCTATTCTTGGAGAGACTGAGCCCACCCAGGCTTTAATGATTATTAATAATTCTTTATTGATTTTTTTACTGATATTAACAGTTGGAGAAGACACATCATGAACAGAAAAGGGGAAAAGTAATGGAAATTGAAAGACAGCCTTGAACCAGGCAGAGAGAGACCTGTGCTGACACACTGGAGAGCTTGTGGCCAAAGACACGCAGTGTCTTTCAACAAAATAATGCATAAATTGCAGCCACCACTGACAGGCATGGAGTCTCCTGCAGGTGCTGGGGAGTCAGCAGGTTCCTGCTGTGCCAAGCACCAGGTTGGAAATGCCCGTCTCTGCTGTGCCTACCTGTAGGAATGAGCCCCATGCTCCACAAGGATTCCTGCTTCAGATGTAACACCATCAGAACAGCAGACTGGGAGAGAAACTCTGAGTTCTAACTCCAGCCACCCTCTAGAAAGGCAATTTAAGCAAGAGCAAAAAGACAAGATACTGTAAACCCTGCTGGTTGCCAGCTCAGTGAACCAGAGCAAATCTATGTCATAGTAATTATACTTACACTATAAATCTGGGCAATAGCTCTTCAGGTGGTATAAATTGGCATTAGCTCATTACAATCAAGGAGGCCTTATTGATTTATGTGAGGTAAGGCTCTTCATGAATTTCCCATCAGTTCCCAACCTAAACCTACCTCCAAACCTGAATCGACCCATAAACAGTGCTCTTTGGGATGTCTATAATTCCTCTTCACTGGGTAATTTTTATTGCTGAGAGCTGAAAGTTTGGCCAATGACATTCAATTTCTGGTGACTAAAATCCAGGCAAGGACCATAACTTCAGGTGTCTTCACAACACCAGCCTGAATTGTAACAGCAAATCACATTATTTCAGGCAAGGCTGTATCAACATTTCTGATTTAAATGTTGATTTTTCAGGAGTTTGAAACACATCCATTGGTTTTCCTTGATGCTGGCGCTCAACCCAAAGCTGACATTTTGCTTGCTTGTTTTGAGAAAGCAATGGCTTTCACATGCTTCCACCCAAGTGGGCAGTAACCCACCAGAAAGACTTTTTTTTTGCTCCTCTACAAATCACGAGCAGCTATTCCATGTTCCAAATCCGGACTATTAAGCTCCTGGGACTGAAAACATGCCAGTGACCATTCAGTCCTCTCAGTCCAAATTTCACCAGGATGCCCTCATGAGCCAGAGGGAGATTTCCAACACTTCCAGTAGCACAGTTGATATGAAACTCTCCCAGGTAGCTCATTCACTGCACACACAGAACTTTTGCATGTACCAGCAGCTTCTTTTCTCTCCTAAAAATAAAAATATTCTCTTTAAATATGTACACCACCAGACTGTGTACATGTACCTAGGGCAGGAGACATCCTTCTACTTCAGTGTACCCTGCTAATCACATGCCATCTGGTAATATATTATGGATTCAAAGATACACATAATGTATCAAAACACATACTGCAGGCATATTATGGTGTGAGGAGAGAAGGAATATATCAGATGTAGTCACACAAGTGTAAATAACTTCCCCTCCAAGAGAGCAGAACAGCTTTAAAGTACAATGACATTTTGAGAGATCTGCATTATAGCCAGAAATGAGAAAATTTTAAATGAGCCTGAGCACTCAGTGGTGCATTAATTAAAGACTTCATCTGATACCCATAAAAGTAATTGGAAAGACCTGCTGACTTCACCCATCTCTGAATTGGGCCCAGTAGCACATTAATTGAGGGCAAGTTTACAACTGCAGCAAGCTGAAATTAGTTCTCAGGACAGTAAATCGTGGCTTCACACATTAAATAGTGATGTGCAGTTAATTTTACTTCTAGAGAGACCTCAGTTAAAAAGCATGCATTTCACAGCTACTCAGTGCTTGATGCTTTAAGGCTCAGAAAAGGAACAGAAAAGGAACAGAAAAGCTTTATTATATTGGTAGATTTCCACTGCACCAATGAGCAGCCAGTGGCCCCTTGACTGACAAGTGTGCTAAATTATTTCTGTCCACAGCTAAGGAATGAAAAGTAGTATCAGTTGCTTTATTTCTTTTAAAAACAACACCTATGATTTTTTTAAAATCTGTGGGTTTTAAACCCTGCTCAGCAGTGATTTAACTCCCATCTCCTTTGATTCTCACACAGGGATTGGACAGACCCACTCAGACACTTCACCACCACTGTCCCTTCTGCTGATCCCCCCAGACCTCCACTCATGTGCAAAGGACAGAATTTATTCAGCTGTGGAGGATTTTGCTTTCAGTTGCATTTTCACTGCCACTTGTTTCACCCCTTATTCAAGGAGAAGAGTGTTTCAGGATTTCATATAAATACAGAATAACAACTTATCAAAGTCACACAGGGCTCCAGTGGCACCAAGCAGAAACCAAGCAATTTGAAGGGTTTTTTAAGATAAACAGAGCAGCTGATACTGGGATGAGCAGCTCCAAGGGCACCTGCAGGAGAAAAGGGAATAGGCAATTTCCCACTGAAATCTCAGCCTTTCACTCTACAGATCGCTCTGGAGTTCATTGGCACAAATAACAGCAAAAGATCCCTGAAGAAACTACATTTACTTCTGTAGGGGAGACAGATGTATGGGCAAGGGCAGAAACAGACATCAGTAGGCTGTGGCCTCCAGAATAAGTATCATGAAGACATGGACCAAATATGTGCCACACATGCACCAAACTTTATTTTCCAGGCATTCACTTTTAACTGTGTTTTGCCTAATCTATCTTTGAAAGGACCTCCTGGGATAGCACAGAGAGGGCTGATCTCCAGAGGTGTCTGAGCAGTCCCAAGATCTCTGTTTCTTTTCAGATTTCTCCCTGAAGCTGAGCTTCAAGCATCTTAAATCACTGTCCCTTCAAACAGCATGTATCTTCTTATTCCTTTTACACTGCAGCTTGTTACTTGCAGCAGAGTTTCTTTTCATCTTCACACCAACAATCCATGCAAATGCTGTTTGCAATTCCAACATGAAGGGTTAGAAATCACCAGCTAAACCAGCACAATATTTCTGTAGAGCAGCTTGGAGAACAACAAATAAAAAAGTACAGCCACACTCTTTTATTTTAGTGACACAGGGGACTGATCCAACTGTACCCATTCATACCTGGGCTATTCTTTTGCATGGGCTCAGTTTTAGATAAAATTGGGGGTAGGGAGATGCAGTTCCATGAGCTGATGAACCTTTAAAGAACATAACTAATGTGCATTAGCTCTTTGAGGAAGTCACTTTATCCCAACATTAATTTCCTTCTCCTCCTTCCCTATTCCATTTGCCTTCTTACCTGTCACCATCTGCAGATTGAGTTATTCAGAGGCCAGATTTTGATTCCCGTGTATTCCAGACTTCAGCATCTCTAACTACAAGCAGGACACTCCTACACCCTGCAGGTTGCTGGCTTTCTTGGTAATTACTGTTCCATCATCATCCCTGTGGGGGGAAAATATCTCCTGTAGCCCCATTAACAAATGTCTTCTGATAGTACTGCAACTCCCAGCTCCTCCGAGGTGTTCTTGCTATACTTGACCCTGAATTTTCTGATATAATTTGGGATCTTTTTCCTATCAAAAAGGTCACAGACATGTATTTGTACATACAGCTCTAACCCAGCTCTCTGACTTGTGCTTGAGCTGCCAGAGTCTGAAGTCTGCTTCTGCTCTCCAGACTCTCCTATATCCTCCATTTCTTCCATGAACCTTTGCCAAAATGAATTTTTTTGCAACTTTAAACTTACTGTCACAGCTTAGAATCTTGTGTGCAATGAGTTCAGAGCACACAACCACCTTCCTGGACCACAGGGGAACTCATATTCTCTTTAAATTCTATTTCTTTCCTCAGCAGCATTCCAGATTCTCCACCCTTAGGGAAAAACAAAACCAAACCCAAACAAACAAAAAATCCACCAAAAACACAAACAAACAAACGCAAACCAACCAAACAAAAGATTTGCTACCTTTGATTTGAGGTAAGAAATAGAATTAATTTCATTTTTCCTTTAAAGTGGTATTTTTCTCCCTTCCCACAGCTCATTCTTAGAAGATTGCCACAATTTCAGGCAGGGATGGTGGAGTCTGAAACCTGAAAATAGGTCTGTGTTGGTAGCACAGCGAGGCAGCAGCCACCAGTGCAGGAATGCCAGTCACAGAGCTTATTTACACTGAGGAATTTTAGGTTTTTGCACTTTCTACTTGTCAAACAGATTAGACACAGGTATATTCAATATCCTAAGTGAAATATATCTTTAACTAAGGTAATTTTTTCAATTTCTTCTCTATCCCGAGAATCCACACAGGAATCAAGTCCAACTATTCACAGCTATCACCAGACGCCCAAATCTTGCTGGGAAATACAGTACTTTTATTCATAAGTATAGTCTAAAATGCATTATTTAAAGCTCATCCAGACCCTGCAGAGTTGAAAAATTGCAGCCCAATAGGCCAGTGTTCAAAACAGCTGAAATAAAAGATTTACAGTAGGAGGCTGTTTCAATACTGAAGGCAAATACACTGTGGGGATGAAGCTAAAAAGGTGTTCCTAAAACTGGAAAAAACAGAGCTGGTGAAGGTCCCAGATGTGGAAGGGGCTGCAAATACCTCAGAATATTCACTGAGAGAGGTGCATCACCTGTGCCTGCTGAACAAGCTTCCCAAAGGAGCTGTGGATGCCCCATACCTGAATGTGTTCAAGGCCAGGTTGGAGGAAACAGAAAGATCTTTAAGGTCCCTTCCAGCCCTGGCCATTCAATGATTCTATAAAACTCCACCAGGACTGCAGAATGTCCAGTGCCAGCAAGCAGGGAAGGGGCAGCCATGGTGGTGAGAGGATCATGTCAAATTCTGATGAAGTTTAAGACACAAGTCTGCCCAATTTTTCAGCTTCAAGACACATTCACTGCATATCAATTCCTCTCTCAGTGCTGGCAGTGTATATTTAGTCCAGTTCTTTTAGAACTCAGGCCCTAATCTGTATGCAGACTGCTTTTGTTCTGAGCCTTTCTTCATGTTCTCCCTCTCTTCTTAATTAACAGAAAACACTTATGAATATTAAAGAATAAATTAACAACAGTGTAAATAATTTCTGGGTGTTTGTAGATTCCAAATTTAGTTTTTAATTAACCCCCACTGATTTAAAAAAAAAAATCTGTTGAAGAAAAAGATATCATTTCAAAATTTCCCTTGTGTTTAAAGAGGGGAAAAAGAAGGTAGCGAAGCAGCAGTTTGGGATTGCAGGCACCAGCATCACGTGCTGCCTCCTTCCTTTCACAAGCAAAATGCAGGAGATCTGGCCAAACACTGCAGAACTACAACACAAGTCCATCTTCTGCAGAGTTAAAAAGATCCAGGCTCTTTGAATTGCACCGGATAAAAGCAGAAGATGGGAAGTGGTCAGTTGCAGAGCTCAGCTGAATCCCACATTGCAATCACAACCAACACCAGCTGCTCCTGAGGAAGGTGCTGAAAGCCCTGACACAGCTGTTACAATCCCCCTTCTTATGGGTGCATCTCTGTCCTGGCTATGGGGATTTTGTTTTAGTTTGTACAATTCTTCTCACAGCAAATCTGTATGTTCTTGTTAGCCATTTATAAACATCCAGTCTTTATAGCTCATCTGACCAAGCCACCCTCCTTCAACTCCTGTCACCAGTCAGGGGTAGAGGAGGCTCCTCTGGATTGGAGGGAAGGAAATTCCTGCCCATTTTTTTTTTTAAATTGGCTAATTTTTCCAGTGTTTTGGTAGTCACATAAAGTGCATGCCTTGTAGTGATTCACTGGCACATACACAGGCAAGCCAGGTATGACCTGTCTGTTGTACCAGTAAGAACAATTTACCTCTGTCTCTTTTACATCTCTTGGAAAGATACAACAAATAGGTGGGAAAGAAATCTCCCACCATGGATCTCTGTGCAGCAAGCCCTGTCGAGTCAGTGGGAGTTCTGCATGTGAGACAACTCAGAGACAGACACTCCAATGAATTTAATTTAAAGATGCCTCAGGAAAGCTTTAAATTGCACTTCCCAGAGCATGTGATGGGGTAGATCCTCTCCTTTGTGTGTAACACCCATTGGCATTGAGTCATCCACGTCCACTGGGAGGAGAGCATGGCCTGGTGCTGCTGAAGGAATTCCTGGCTTTCTCACCAACCCCACTCATCCCCTGTGCCTCCTCTCAGCCACTGTGAACACAACATGTGCCAGAGAAATATTCCATTCAGCACCCAGCCTGAAAGCTGGGATCTCTAACCTGGCAATCAGAGAGGCACCTTCAGTCTGGTGGATGCTGATGGCTCTTGTTACCTCTGCAACAGCTGAGTGGTAGTGGATTCACAACAAGGTGACACATAGTATTGCAAATACAATATCTTTTTCTATCTCTAGGCACAAATGTTGAGGTCTTGTTTAGAAAAATATTTTTGAGAGAAAAAACTCCAATACTAGACTGCTGAGTCTGTACAGGCACTTCCACCCCACAACTATTACATCTTATAAAAAGGAGGAAAAGTCATTTGTTTTACCCCATCTCTTGCTTTTAATAATTTTTTTTAATTCCCTTTTATCCTGAGAGGGCAGTGATATAGCAGTATTGAAGCAGCACTTTAACAAGAAAGAGGATTAACTGCACAGCTGCCAATACAGAGACACAAATCAACAGGACCTTCTGCAGCTGGGATACATAAAGGTGATCTACCAGAAGAAGCAGAGCACTGGAGGTGAGAAATAAGCCAGGAGCTAAAGAAATAGTTCCACTAAACACTTAAGAGATTTTCCAGAGAAGGAGGTAGGAGCAGAGTAAGAGCTTGGGAGAATATTTGAGGAAGAAATGCAAAAAAGACCAAATCCCTATAGAGACAGCATCCAATGAGAAGCACAAAGCTCCGTGGCAAGTGTCCCCAGAGAATTCCCACCCACACAAAGTCCACCTTGCTGTGTGTGAGGCAATGCTGTGAGCCCATTTCCTCACACCCAGGCTGGAGAGGGGCACAGGGGAACACTTCCCATGGGAGTTGACCTCCATCCAAGAACCAGAGCAGCCCCAGCCACCCCTCCACAACAGAGGGGAAAAGCAAGAGCTGTGGCCAGGCCTGGAAGAGGGCATCCTCTTATCTCCATCCACCGCAGCACCCACCACCCTGAGAGACAATCACAGAATCACTGGGTTGGAAGAGGCCTCCAAGATCATCGAGTCCAACCCATGCCCCAACACCTCCACTAAACCCTGGCACTGAGTGCCATGTCCAATCTTTGTTTAAACACATCAAGGGATGGTGACTCCATCACCTCCCCAGGCAGGCAATTCCAATATTTTACCACTCTTTCAGTAAAAACCTTTTTCCTAAAAAGTGGAGGAAAAAACCTTCTCTCAGGCTGGAAAGCCTCAGCACAGCAAAGTACTAAACCTAAACACCAGCACCACATTCCCAGAGAGTGCAAATTTGCCATTTCCTTTGGGATTCACTCACTGACAGCAGCTACAAGTCTGGTCCAGGGAAGCAGCACAAGCTCTTTTGTGCCAGCAGAGCAGCCCAAGGTGAGATGGAGAAAATAGTCACTATAAACCTTGGTTTGTTCTCCTGCACAAACCACCTCATCAATGGCTCTGCCCTCCTAAGGAGATGGCAGACAGTGAAAATTCAGTGCCAGGTGCTCAGCACACCAAACCAAGCAACAGCCAGGTAAGAGGAGTACAGTAAGTCACCTTCCCAGGCAGGCTGGCTCTCATGCTGGCCAGGCCTTAGCAACCTTCAATCCCTGCTCATCAGAAGTTAATCCTACCTCAGGCAGCATCAGCTCTTTAATGTAACAGTGCAGTGCTAGAAAAGACTCATCTGCTACAAACAGCTTCCCACATGACTCCTCTCACTTCCCCAATTACTGCATTTCCTATTCTCTTCTGAAGGGATCTTTTATCTATAGCTTTACCTGGCTGGGCTGGGATTAGCACAGTAGTATCCCACCAAGTTTTCATCCTGTGCTCAGTGACTTCCAGCCTGGTTTTGTGATATCTCAGTGGTGCCCAGGGAAAGAGTGGTGTGGCACTGCAAAAATTTGGAATATTCCTGTGAAAAGCTCTCCCATGCAGTTTGCTCTTAGCACTGGGGTCATCCTGGAGGTGAAAATATGCACAGATCAAAGCATCCTGAATTTTAGGACAAGCAATGATTTATTAAAAAACGCATACTAAATGCCTAATATATAAACTATTTATAAAGCAGCAAGAGAGCAGAAGCTTTACTGTTTTACTTGCAGACTCTTCATGCCAAAACAAGTACTTTAAGAACAACATGGATTGATTTCAACTTGTGTATATCGAGCCAGCTTCAATGACTCTGGTTTTATATGCACAAATTCTTGTGTTTATGAATAATAAATACTTTTTCCCCCCTAGATAATCAGAAGGAGATTACGTATCTTTTGCTGTCCTAAAAAAAGTCTATTTCATAAAGATACTATCCTAAAATAGTTAAGCCAACAATCCTTTTAAATGATACATTTAGATAACACTTACAGAAATATCACAGAAAAAAAAAAAAAGCATTTATACAAATTAATGCAAGAGAATCACTTGAATAAGAAAACCAAAACTGTTGTAAATAGGCTCCTGAAATCATTTCACAGGAAAGTCACTAATGAAATCCTTGGAGAGGCTAGGCAATCTTTGGTTCAACAATTTAACTTCAGGTTCTTTTCTTTCTTTTTTTCTTCTTTT
>VZTZ01030486.1:41597-94068 GCA_013400955.1 Drymodes brunneopygia | reverse complement strand
TTTTTTTTTTTTTTTTCTGTTCACATTTTCAGATGTTCCCCCAAGGTGCCTGCGCTCTAAAAATACCTTTATGGTAAGACAAGTTCAAACACAACTTAAAAGAAAATGTATTTTATGTCATTTTGATAGGGTGAGGTTGTCACCTTATTGTTCAGGACGTTCCTGGCAGATCGACTCTAAAGAGCCACATGGGCGTGGAGCTGAAACAAAGCCATCTAAGCCAAGGTGATAAAACATCTTTTTCCTTCTTTTTTAGGTCTCCTGAGCCGCCCTCCAGTTGTTGGAGGCCTGTAGAATCTTTTTCCCATGCAACCTAAACCCCACCTAAGCAGGGCACCTCCATCCAAGGTAACAAACTCAGGTCCCCTCAAAACAAGGCTGTTTCATGTGCTGCTCCCCTTGCTCCAAATCACACAAAATCCAAAAATTGGGGGTGTTTTTCTGCAGGTACCAGAGGAGAAGGTGGCCACTGGAACACAGAGCCAGGCCAGCATCCTCCCCACCATCACACATTCAATTGATCCATCAGCACGGGTGTGATCAGCCTGAAGGACGTGATTTCCCCGTGATGTTTTTTAAAACGCTCTCATTACGAGCAGCTAGGTTGATATTTCAGCAGAGAATACCAGAACTGAGCACCTAGAATAACTCTCAGCTGTGATCTATGCACTGCTCCACAGAACACTCCATCCATCCCACCAAGTGCTCGTGGCCCCCATTATCACTGGGATAATCTACAGCACTTTCAGTTCCAGAGTAATGTCCTTGTGTTGATGCCTCGCAATTTGATGGGATTTCCGTTCATTAGTAGCAATAAAAGAGCCACTTTTTATTCATTAAATTATTCTAAGTGACAGCAAAAAAACCCTTTCTTAAGACAAGCATATGCACAGCTGCATTTTTTTCCTCGTGCAGTTGGGATCACCCCTCTCAGCACATTAATATTGTATTAGAGAATGTAGATCACTTTTTCATTCTTAATTGGTACTTAAAAATTTCTCTCTAGTGAAAATACTGATTGATTTGGTGTTTAAATGAACTTGCCCGTTGCAATTGCAAATATCCTGAATACTAAGTAGTTTAACATAACTTGTCATGGTAAAAAGATGGATTGACCATGCACAGAAAAAAACCACCTGCTACTAAAATTAAAATTCTAACATCATACCTGCTAATCAAATAACATTATAAAGAAAATCTGGAATAAGCCTGGCATACTAATTTTCTATTTTTTGTACACTGCCAGCTTTGAGGAGTAAAAAAATTTACCAAACTGCTAGAGAAAGTGATCAGGCCACTAATGATAATGAAGTTTTCATTGTATTTACTTTTTCACTTCTGAGTCTTTTCAGTTTTCATATTTGAAGTATTTTCTCTACAACTACAAGACCTACTATTTTAGGTGTTTTTTTAAAAAAATAATGCAAGAAGGAAAGCACAGGGAATTCTGACCTGATCATGTTATCTAACACAATTGAAAAAAAAAAAAAGAAATTTTGGTAAGTTTGGCGGTCTGAAAATAGCTTAGTTTTTGGTGAGGAGGCAAACCAGGACAATATAGGTGATGAATGAAGAGCTGGTTGCATAAACCTGCAGAGAAACTGGAAAATCCCACATTCTGCATCAGGTTTGGATGGAATGCACTGAGAAACAGCCCCAGGCACCCACAAGGCGAGCATAGAAGGAACAATCACAAAAATTCCCTGTGGTTTGTTGAGTTCCACTGTGTGTGTGTAATAGAAAAGCAGCCTGGCAGGCCCAGGTGACCAGGAAGCACATCCAGGTCACCAGGGATGGACATGGGAAAAGAGGGACATGGCTTTGTGGCCTTCTGCACCCATTGTGGGAGAGGATTGGACTTGGGGACCTTCTAGGGTATTGTTTATCTTTGCTGTTTGTGGGATGGCACATCCTGGCTGTGGGATGGGATAAAGGGAATTTTCACTGCAGAGTAGTGGGCAGTGGCCATAGGGCAGTGGCCATGGGGCAGGGGCCATGGGGCAGTGGTCATAGGGCAGTGGCCACAGCAGCAGCCATAGGAGTAGCCTTAGCAAGCAGTCCCAGAGTGATCTGGAGCAGTCTCAGTCTCTGTCTATATAATAAAGAACTCCATACAACATCACAGTCTCATCTAAGAAGTCCAATACCCCAACATTAAAATGCTACAGTGATTGATCTTCCCAGGACAGCAGGGGGGCAGGGGTAGAGTTAAAGCCAGGAAAGTGCAGGCAGCTCCTGCCAGGCTCTAGTCCCTCTCCTGGACTCTCCCTCTCTCCTTCCCACAGCCCTGCTTCACCAAAAAGGTCTGACGACAAAGGTTTGGTTGCCCAAAAATAATGGGAGCCCACTAAAACCTCTTTATGGGCCCGGCAAGGAGCTCAGGGCAACCGGCAGCACCTGTGGGAACAGCTGCCTTTGGTGGGTCCTGCTGACAACTCAGCTGTGTCCCGTCACACTCACAGGGCTGTGGAGATGGAGCAATGCATCCTCATCTAAATATTGTGTAGCAGCTGAAAAGACAAAGTTTGTGATTTTATAGAGCTTGTCTGGAGACCCAAGTGAAAAGTTAAACTGTCTTCATCTCCATTGATACACTGCAAGCTTATGGTCCTTTTTACTTTTGTTCCATGTAATCAAATCCAATTCGTCTTTTACATACAGATTTATCAGATTATTTGCCCAATGGAAGAACATACAGTGTTTATTTAACAGCCCTTACTGGTTTTTTTTTGATTTTGTGTCCTTATTCCAAGTCTACTAAACCAGAAATAAACATGTAACAGTCAATGGTTTCTATATTATTGTTTTTCTTTTCTCGGTGTAAAGTCCCTTCAAAAAGTCCCTTTCAGGCCATGTCAAGCCTGAAGACCCAGCTTTTTAAGTGAGCTTAAAACAAGATTTTACCTCTGAAAGCCTAGGTTGCATGTCAGCATGATATTTTTATCATCCTTTTGCAGAAATGAATTTATTCTTAATGTGGTTTAGTGTTTTACTTTGTTTTTTTCATTCCCTTTTCTGCTCAGGAGCATTGTTGATTGTTTCATCAGCAGTGGTCACAGCTCAGGAGAAGAGGGTTTGGGCAAATCAATTAACACTGCTGTAGAGCAGAGCCCAGGAGAGGGATGGACATATGGCCTGCAGTGATGTGCAATTTTCTATTTTTTAATTTCTCAGTACACAGAGTGAGCTAGAGGACATTCTTGGTCACATTAAGATGAAAGACCGACTACACAGCCTAGCTAATCTGACCTCACTTAAAATTCATAGATGTTTTACAAGTCAAGTAACCTAACCCCTTAAAAATGTACAGGAATGAGATTTGAAAAAAATGGGATTCTTTTGCTACACCAAATATTTGCTTTCATTATACATTCATTAGACTGGGAGAAGTGCTAGAGGGCAGAATTTGGGTGAAGTCTTTAATGTTTATTAAAAAAATCCTTTGCTAGACACAAAAGTGTCCTGATAGGTCATCAAATTCATATCATTGTGCCTCTACAGACTGACCCGTGTTTGTTTCCTCATATGCATCTAATCAATTTTTATAGCTGCTCTCAAATAGTCAATTAAGAGTTCTATTAATAGTAATGAATCTGCAGCTCCAGCAGGCAGGGAATATCTGCCAGCATCTCCTTGTTGATTTTTTTTACCCATGGTGAAGAAGACAAGTGCTTTTGGAGAGATGAGCACAGGATTTATGGGGTACAAACACAGGATTTATGGGGTACAAACACAGGATTTATGGGATTTGCAGGTCAGCATCCCACTGTGCAAACCCATTGATATCCATTGTAACACATCTCCTGTGGCTCCATCTTTCCTCAAGGAGCCAAAAGGAGCCACACAGACACCAATTCCCCCTAAGGAGGATGAACTGTCAGAGCAGTGAGCCAACACCTTTTTTGTTATATTTCAGCTACCAATAAAACCAGAATCCAGGAAGGGAATGAGTAGCACGAAGCCAAACACGTGCAGGTTCAGCTCAGAGCTGTCTGAGGAGCTTCCATCTCTTAACAAGTCACCGTTGGAAGGTTTCCACATTTTTTGGAGCAGGTGCACCCAGTGGGTGAAGGAAGCACAGGGCAAGCAGGGCCTCTCCACAGTGGGTGTGCTGCAGCTATAAAGCAATGCTGCTGGCAGTAGGGAATATTTCTTTTCCATTTTTCCATGGACATGACCTCCCCTAGACTGGACTGCATTCATTCCATGCAGAGCCTTTTTGAATCCCTCTAGGCAGTATTGTGGTTTTTGCTCACTGTGAGGGTGCTGAGGCACGGGCACAGGTTGCTCAGAGAAGTTGTGGAGGAGCTCAAGGCCAGGTTGGATGGGCCTTGGAGCATCCTGGTTTAGTGAAAGGTGTCCCTACCCATGGCAGGAGCAGCTGGATGACCTTTGAGGTCCCTCCCAGCCTAATCTGTCCTATAATTCTTTCAGTGAAGCTTTGTTAACCAGCCAGCCAATCTCACTGTTTACAAATGCAGCCTCTTCCTCACATTGCTACCAAAGACAGAAAAAATGAATCCAGGTTTTGACCTTTTTGGCTTTCTTGTGCTCTCTTTCTCCTTATGAAATTGCTTTTTTCAGGAGTTAGCAAGGAAGGCCCTTGATGAAAAAGCCACAACAGCAAGATAGGACATGACAGTGGTTCTGGCAGCTGGAATGTAAAATGAATCTGTCTCTAGCTGGCCCATTCAAATCCAGGTTAACAGCACCTGAAATTCATCATTATCTAATGTCTTGGTGAGATGAGACTGATGTCAGTTTAATTTAATAGGCCAGGCTGAGGAATGCGACAGTTCAATAATTGATTCATGAGTGGATGAGACATCACTGCCTCAGGGGTGGCAACATCCACCACGGGGTGGGGACGATGGCTGGGGCACTGAGAGCAGCAGCTGCCTCATTTCAGTCCCTCCTCCAAGCCTGGCAGACCCCCAGGCCACTGCAGAGGTGTCCCATGAGGGGACACACCTTGGAAATGAAAGCATGGCCCACATTTGCCATCAGGAGAGCAATGGGAATGTGGTGCTGAGGATGCCTGCAGTGCACACCCTGCTGGGAATGCACCAAGAGCTGCAAGGTACAGAGCTGTCAGCCAGGTGCTTTCTGCCAGGCCTGAAGTTCACTGAATAAATAAAGGGAGGAAAGGGGGATGAGAGTCCTTTCATCTCTTTCAAAGATGTTCTTGCTGGCTTTCCTCACTCCAGACAGGTGCGGCCTCCTTTCTTTATCAGAGACCTGTACTGGCAGTCACCCTCGTGCTGCTGGTTCCACTTCCTTCCCTTTCACCCCACAGTCTCCTTTTCTTTGACAGAAAGTATTAATGGGCCATCTATTCCTAAGTATTTCCTAATTAGTGCTAGACAGCCTCCAACAACTCCCTAAAACAGTCTTCAACAGTCACACCAATGGCTATCCCTGTATCTTCTTAGATAAATAATTAGCAAACCACCTACTTGTGGAAACAGAGTAAATTTTTTTTTTTTTAAGCACCATCTTTTGTTTGCAGGCTCTGATTTGGAATATGGTAATGTTTCCACAATGCTTTTCTATTTTTCTTAGAAATTGTAAGCATAGTCATGGAAATCTGTGCTACACCACTTCACAGTAGCAACATGAAAGATAAATTCACCTTTTTCACATATTTTTGTTAAAGCCTAATACAAATTTTGCCAGAAAACAGTCATTAATCAAACACCTCCAGGGATAGTGACTCCACCACCTCCCTGGGCAGCCCTTTCCTAAGTCTGACAAGCTTTCCAAGCATTCCTGAGAGCTGCCACCCCAGGTTTGGGTACAAGCAGCTGCCTTGTCCACAGGACCTTAGAGAATCCTGTTTGGATGTCAAGGCTCCCACCTTAACGTTGCCATTGCAATCAAAGGAAGTGAAATGGCACTTTAAAAATTCATTCCTCAGAGGACATTAGTGTTTCTTATATGAATATAAACCTTATATAAGTGGATGGGAGACAGAGAACAGAAGTGGAAGAAATTAATGAGCTTATTCTGCTTTTTATTAAAGAAAGAGGAGAAAAGCAATCAGATTTGGGCAATCCTGAAGCATACAGGCCCAATGTACTCAAGATAACCAAAGTATAAAAATGATCCATAACCATTGTAAAAACCCTATTCTCTTTTAAAATATGCCTGGCCATTATCTCAGTTCTTTCTTCCAGGAAACAAAGCTGGCATTAGACTCAGATATGGATTAAGCTTTAACATCAGACACCACATAAACAATAGTCATTTATTAACCCTGTAATGAACCAGAAGGTGCCAGGTATTGATCACTGAACAGAAACTCCTAAATACACAAACCCAGAACCTGTGCTGGAAACAGCACTGAAACCACACAATAGGTGGAGATGAATAAAAAATTCACTGGTTTGCTCCACAAAGCAAAGTGATGCCATTTTAATTTCCATCCTGCTTTATTTCAGACAATTATGACATACCCGTGCACCCATAAATGAAGAGCTGCTGTCTCTAGGCTTGGATTTACTACCAGGATTGAGGCAGAGCATTTCAAAGCCACGAGTGTTACTGTGATTTTACTGACCTGAGGACTCACATTGCATCAGTGCCTTAGGCTCAGGCCAGCCCAGGCTGCAGCAAATGCTCTGCAAACCCTTAGGAAATGACAATTCCTGCTCCCCAGAGCCCACAGTGTTAAGCCCAGCTAGGCAACACCGTGACATTTAATGGTTTTTAGGCTCCAGTTCCCTTTAAACTTGCTGGCCAATGCCTTGATCCCTCCCTCCTTGCACTTTGGGGCTGTTTTTCACAGGAACAGATTTAGTTTTTCCTGCTGAACACATTGTCCAAAGGAAAACAGTCTAAAACAAGCAAGAGCAAACCCAGCTCAGGGGCTGGTTAGAGAAGTAAACCCTGAAATTCCCCTCATGTGGTGATCCACCCTCTCTTTAAACTCAAAGTAAGTGAGTATTTACCACATTGTACTGCACACAAAGAGAGGTCTAGCCAGGCAACAAGGGCCTTTTTGGTGTGGATGATGTCACACATTTCCACTTCCTCTCATGTGAATTTAGACACTAAAATTAATTTCTCTTTCTGCCGAAACTGAGGGTACAAAAAATACTCTTCAGACAAGAGGAGAACTAAAAAAGATAACAAAACGAAAAATTAAAAACACTGCAGAAAAGCCTGAAAAAATCAGAATTATTTTTAAAAACCAGAGGAATAAAATATGGTCAGCATGATCACAACACAGCCATTCTGTAAAGGAAGTATTTCCTGGTGCCTTGGCCTCGTGTCAATGGCCCCATCTTGTGTCCCAGTTATTTTTAAAGCTGACTTTACACAGTAAATAAGGATGGAGGTGGGGAAGAAAAAAAGGAAAAAAACCCATCCGACTCCTCTTAGGAAAATAAGACTTAATTAAAAAGTCTGCCATTGCTTTGCACTTAATTAGGACTAACACAGCTGTTAATAAGCTTCTGATTGATAGTAAACTTGATGTCTGCACAGAAAGCCACTTACTTGGTTCAAAGATGCTGATAGTTTCATACAGAAAAAAGATCCTGTTTTGTAATTGTGCATAATGTTAATATTTGAAACATCCTTAAGGGTGATTGTACCTATTAAAATTTCATATGTGAAATGAGAAATAAATGAATTGGTGTTGCATTTTTAAAGGATCAGATTACCGTTGATTAAAGCTTTGTCTACACTTGAAATTTCCCAGCAGAGCAGCTCTACTGGTGGTTGCAATAATAGGAGAACAAGCAGAGATAGGCTGCCAGGCACTGCTATTAAAATTACAATGTCATCCAGACCTGATCTTTAATGGGTTCTACAAGGCTGTGGTTAGAATGTGGCTGCAGCACTTAATGCTGCCAAACTCACTGCTGCTGCTGCTGGGGGTGAAACAGGGAAAAAATGGAACAAAAAACCAGTGTAGATGCAGCTGGGAAGTCAGTGTTTATCCAGAATGCTTCCACAAAGTCTTGGCCTGCCTGAGAAATTAAATATCAGGCAATAATAAGTGAAGGGGAAGTTGAAGGACAGAGCAAGAGACCAAAAGATGAGTGAAATAATTTGGGAGAAAAGGAAGGAAGCATTTAGGAAGGGTAAATTCATAGAAATAGCAGGGGAGAGAAAACAGGCCTCTAGAGGAAAAAGAGAAATAAGAAAATCCCATGCAATCTACTTTTAATTTTTTCAATAGCACTCCTCCATGTAACAAATACAGAGAAGAGGCTAAAATAAGCTCTGAGGATTGAAAGGGAAACACAGAGAAAAGCCACATCAAAAAGAGGAACAAGAAAGAGATTTGTGGAAGAAAAAAAGAAATCTTTTTGACAAATGGAAAAAAAATCAACTGAGGAAATGAAGGTATTGAAAAGGAGTGAAAAAAGACATAAAGGGGGAAAAAGAGGATAAGGAAGAAAAAGGAAAAATACATGGAGCTGTAAGAGCTCTGTTTTGTTTGACAAGAGGGTTAATGCCAGGAGTCACTGAAGAATAGAAGTTTGGGAGATGATGTTCTGCTCTTCTGCAGTTTCTACACAAGCTCAACCACTCAGCACCTCCCAGCTGCTCCCATCCTGGCACCATCACCTCTGAGATCCTTCCAGGCTAACCAAAATACCTTAAAATCAACAGAGAGGAGAGAGGATTGAACACCTCAGGTTAGGAGAATGTACCCATGGAAAGTAAATATACCTCACTCTCTAAATTGCACTTCCTGTGTTCTGTTAGTGCTGTAAAAATGGCAGAATGACCCTTTGATGTTCATGAGAACCACAAAGCAGATGGGACCTCTGGAATCACATGAAATAAAAACTGTGACTATGAGAGCTCACAAGTGAAGCTGACTTTTCTACTGAGTGAGTGCACAACAAAAAGAGAAAAAAAGGACAACTTTCTGCTTACAATGAAAATTTTACTGAATTCTGCCAGAAAAATACAGAAATCTGTGGCTTAGACTCACTGCATTTTGTAGAACATAACTTTTTGCTCCTCAACAGGCTTGACTTTGATCTGACCTGAAAAACAAAAACAGATCCATCCTCCCCAACGGTGCCTAATTATACACATAGCTGTGTTCTGCAGTCAGAATGAGAGGGATATATCACCCTTTCAATATTATATGATGTCAAAATCTCTTTCTTAGTTTATTGAAAATAAAATCTTTCCAAGTGTTCACATATGTACAGAAAAGGATTTTGGCCCTGTAATAGAAATACTTCACACCTAAATAAAATCAAGGCTGTAATGATTGTAAGAGGAATTTCAATATTATTTTGGAGACTGGAAGATATTTAAATAGGTGGTATTTCCTCAAACTGATATTCTCAGTGAAATCTGTTGAATAAGCCATAAATCACATTGCACACATATTTAAGGAAATGTTTTCAATGAAAAGTGTGCATGATTTGCTCACACCATGTGCCACAATGGCAAAGCCTGTCCTCAGAGAGTGGCTTTTTCTTCAGAACAGTAAATCACATTGTAATTTACACTTACCTATGATAAACCTAAGCCAAATGGTGGCTTGTCCTTTGAAAATGAAGATTAATTAACTTGTAAAGGCCATTACTCCAACACCTGTTTTATTCAGAGTTTAATCAACACACCAGAATTTCAGTAGCAAGAACCCCAGAATTCTATTGTATTTTAAAGAACATCTCTTATTTGTGCAGTTTAATATAAGTTCTGCTCAAAAATAAGTAATTGAAAGCAACCTAAAATAGCAGTAACAAATTCCACAGACCAAAGCACTTCTGTTATAATGCCACAAGCAATAAAAAAAAATTCTAGCAAATTTCTAAGCAATTTCATAGAATATTCTCCGAGTGTGGAGCATGGAGTTATCAGGAATCCCAATTGCAGATTCTGGCCTCGTCACACTCACATCCCCCAATGTTTGTAACAAAATAAAGAAAGCAAAAACAAATAAAACACACCCAAAAAAATGGACTTTTGAAAGAAAACTGCCTATCTGGCATGGTGTCTATTAGTGCAGAATAAATAAATGACATGTATTTTAGACAATTCCATAATTTGTACTCTGGCAAAAATGCTGCTCCTCTTGCAGGTTAGGAGTTCACACTGCTGGAAGATTTTCTCCAGTGCTAAAGGAGAGCTAAAGCTTTCTGATTAAAGGGTTCAGGAAAGTAAAGAGGCAAAGCACTTCAGGACAGACTTGTCCATCTTTATAGAGTTTGCTTATTTTGGCAGGAGTAATTGTTGTTTACTCTTGAGTTGTTCAAAGTCAGTGGATGTCCTGTGATTTCTGTCTGGCTGTGAACGAGCAGACTTCAGGAGGCTTTAATTCCCAGTTTCTGGGTGGAAGACATGAAGAACATGGCAAATTCTCCCTTCTTTTCTTGGAAATACTGATTCTGCTTTGAACTTTACACGAAAGATACAGACCTACCTTCAGGGGATAAAATTTAAAAAAACCCTAAAGATTAAAACATTATAAATACACTAAACAGCTGGGAAGAATACAGATATGAACAAAGTATCATAACAGAGACCAAGCACAAAATCATATTCTAACGTAACTCCACTGTAATACATATCATAAAATATGCAAAAATAAGATCATGCAGAAATAAAAGAATTATAACAGGTAACTTTAAATCTCTCCTACAGTACACAGAGACAAGCTTCTTGTCTTTAACTTTTAAATCCAACCTTTGAGACAGAGCTTTTCTTGATTTTAATCTTCACTAACCAGGCTTCTTAATCAAAATGACAGCTGTTACCTCATCACAATATTCTAAAACAAAATGAAATGATACCTTCATATCACAAAAAATCAATTCTTTGGTATCTCTGGTCTGTTTTGTGGTCGAAAATAAACCAGGAGAGGATCAGTGGTCTTCATGGGATGAAGTTCAGCTTTTGCCATTGGATTTATCCCTTCAGAGAACAAGACAAAGCCAGCAAAACAGCTGAATATTCCTTGGAAGAGATCTTTAATTGATAAGAATCAGTGATTTAAGTATTAGTCATAATAATGATTTATACCTGGTGAGAAGGTAAGAGTTTTTCCTCCGTACAATGACGATTTCTTGGCTTTCAAAAATGCCATTCTCTAAACACTCCTGCTAACTCAAATAATATTCAGTACTAACAGATAAAGCAGTCTGGTGTTTTTAAAGCTGAAAATCCCACTCTTAAATACACAGTTAGAAACTCAAATTTCTAAACAGCCTGGGCACCTCTGATGAAAATACTGGTTCAAACAAGAGAGGGAAAGCAAATAAAATTGCACACTTGGGGAAAAAGAATCCAAAGCAGGTCTTACTGATGCTCAACTCCAGCTGGCACCAGTCAGGAAAGCAATCCTGGAGTCACCAGCTTGGTGAGAAGGTGACTGAGCAGGGACAGGACTGAGATGTTCCTTAGTAGTGAATGTGAGGGGTTTTTGCCTGTGTCCCTAGAAATAAGGGCCATCTGATGAGTAGAGTAGGAGATCATTTTGAAACAGAAAATACAAAAATATTTATTTCCTCATTAACCAGTGCATTTCTGGATCTTACAGCCAGGGGCAGCTGCAGAGGCAGATTCAGCACACTCTACAGGAGATCAGAGATATTCACTGACAACAGGTCCATGATAAATGCAAACAGGATTATGGTGGAATGGATCCTAACCTTAAGGATAATTCTGAATACTGGGATAATAAATGAGAGGAAGGATCCAGCCTTGGAGCTACATGGGAGGAAATAGCCAGGTTTGAATATTCTCCCTAAACAGCATTTCCTGTCATCACTCACATAGATGATCTCACCCTGTAAGAAATTTCTGACCTTCTAGGATTTCATTTCTATTTTGATATGATTTCCTACTTAAAAGAGCCATCACCATCTCTGCTTCCTCAGGGACCATTTCTGAGAAAGAGAACTTTACAGTGCTTTGGGAAAGGAGTTTGTGTTTTCTTTTTATTTTTACAGAAACAGCTAAAAGAGTTCGATGTGAGATTTTCCACAACCCCTGTTTCTCCCTCTTCCTGTATCTGTCCATGTTTCTTTAGGATACTGAGCAAATAAATGTGCCCTAACAACACTCCCATTTTATTCAGCCTAATCCATGGGTAATGCAACAATCTATGGATACTGAAGGAACAATTCTTTTTAAATTGATCAGGCATTTGTACTCTCAGCTCACACTGGAATCATTCTGGGTTCACTACCTTGGTTATTCATTAAACCTGGCATTTGCATATCTGAAAGTTTGGAAAGAAAGGCAAAAACATCCTATATGCAAAGTTTATACACAATTCTGAAAACTGGAGTTGTCTTGTTACTTATTTTTAAGATATGATAATATTTGGCCTTAATACAATCAATCTTCTGACACTCTTTGAGCACTTCACTAACAGCAGGGATATATATTTCTGGTATTAATTAAGGATATATAGTTACCAGGTGGTTTATCTAGATTGTACAGACTGGTAAACTGCAACACAGGAAATATAATTATTTTTCTGAGGTCACACAGTGGCTCCAGCAGAGGAAAGAGGTCGCAGATGAGGCAGTTTCTAAAGCTCTTCCATCCATCTCATTAAACTGACAATTCTCATTCCAAATTATTTGTTTTCTGTCACACAAGGACTGGTATTTAGAGAGCATTTCTTTTGTATGAAACAGAGAGCAAAGTCACTTATGCAGCAAGCAACCAAGGCATAAACACTCAGAGGCATTAGAAAAGGAGGCTTGGATTGTGCAAAACAAGCTCATTTGCTGCACAAGCCCATTTACATCTGCAATTATGACAACTGTGGGCACAAGTGATGGCACACATCCTGAATGCCTCCTTTGCATGAGCAATTATGCAGTTAAAGGAATTGCTCCCACAAAATCAGAGGCTGAGATTGGGCCTCTTTTAAAGACCCAGGCCTCTCAGAGTGCCAGATAATTGTACACCCCAGAAAAGAGAAGAGAGGGTTTATTCCATGGCAGTTTTTAAGGAAATGGGAGCGCTTAAGTTAATTATCAGTGTTGGCTCATTTGAGCACCTGTTGGGTTTAATTCACCAGCACCTGGTGCCAGCCGTGCCTGACAGGCCTGGGGGTCACCAACTGGCAGATTATCCTGTTTGTTTTTCTTTTTTCATTTTAACATTCTTTTTTCCACTCAATTTTTAGTGAGCAAACTTCAGCAGGATTCAAGACCAAAATGCAGAGATAACCAGCAATAAAGTATTTTCTCCATGAGCACATGTAGTATACAAAGTTGGAAGCCTGATGAGCACCATATTTATTAATCTCACTGACATATACACCAATTTTAAAACTCTCTAAGGAGAAGAACAAATTGAAATGATCATTCTCAATGCATTAGTCTGGACTATTTTAAATAGACATTTTAGTGGACAATAATTCAGTTATCAATTCGGGGGGGAAAATATAGCTAACACCAAGAGCAGGAAACAGAACTGTGAAATTCTTGATTCATGATAATTGGACATCCAGAGTACATTAAACATTCCACTGAAAGAATTAAAATGTTGCAGAGGTAAACAAAAGAACCTTCAAATTAGTTATGATGCACAGTAAATTGAAGAATAAGATGCCTGAAAATAGTAAAAATGCCTCTGATACCATTGGAAAGTTGAGAGAGACAGAGAAAAGTCTTGAGGTGTGCAGAGAAGTCTTAGAGTCTAAAAACAAACCCAATGCAACTGTGGAATTAAGAATGATAAATTGACAATGCTCTAAACTGCCCAGAATTGCAGATGTACAAAAAGATCCAAATCCAGAGAGCTGAGGAAATTCAAGATGGGGAAATGAGAGCTCTAAGCAGATTTCTTCTCACAATCATTAGGGATCCTTGGGGATCTCAGCACTTCATTGAGTCACATTTCTCAAGTCCTCACATACTTTTGGAAATCCCATGTGCTGTACACATAAATTTTATATTTTAGGGTCTTGCTTTTCCTCTTCAGTCAAGCATACTCACATACCTGTAAATTCCACCAAAAATCACAGCAATAATACAGAATTCTAAATCAGAGCTCACAATCAATGTGCTCAAAAGTTCTTCTGACAGAAATAATCATCAATGCAGGAAAACAAACAAAACCCCTAAGCCACTTCGGTCTCTGAAAGGAAGCACCAACTTCCATTAAACCAGAGCTAAGAAAATACCAAATTCTTGGGGTGAGAAGTGAAAAAAATGAGGCAGAATATTCTTGCCATTAAAATATATCACAATCCATACAATATATGGGTAGAAAATGGAATAGAGCATATTTTTAAAATGTAGCTTAAAGTAATTGGAAATTATAATATCAACCCAAAGAATATGTATCCATAAAGATATTTATTGCAAAATTAGATTTACCTTATGTTTCACAAATATTATACTCACTGTATAAGTAGAGCACTCTGCAGATTATGCAGAAACAACATATAGTGGTAATACAATTTTAATACAAATATTCTGCTATCCTGTCACTGATTTGTCTCTTTTTTTTTTTTTTTTTTTTTAAGCAGATGTAAAAAGTTAAATGTGTCTGGAAAAGTTTTAACAGCTATAGAGATCAGAATAATCAGAACTAGTAACAGGACTGCATTAATTAGTATTTCTGGTAAATAATTAATCACCAACCCTTTGCATAGCCCCCGGCCAAAACTCTGTGTGGTCTCAAACTGACAACACACAAACCTCCAGAGGTCCCTGCTAACTTGAATTGAGCTTCAGGTCATTTGTTTAGCTCTAGGAACACGGTAACTTTTAAATTAAAATTTTTATTGTCCAAGCCTTGTCCTGGAATATAAAATTGCTGCACCTCTGTTTGAAATGCCAGTTTTAATCACAGGGAATGACTTGTGCCTTCATAAATTTTTGGTACAGATGGCAGGGATTTCCTGGTGGGAGGCTGGGGTGCCAAGTGCATTTTCCTCCTGTGCAGCAGCTCATGTGCCACACGGCTCCAAGGGGTTAATTCCTTTACATGCAGAATTCTCTACATGAGAATGCACTTCCACATTCCCCATCTGGCTGCTGTAAAATCACAGGGGCTGTGAAGGCACCAGCATGAACAGAAAGTGGTGTCCTGGATTTTTCAGTGGTGCTGAGTGTCTGCAACTCCTGCTGAAGTGGGGAGGGAGCCACAGGTGTCCCACAGCCCTGAAATCCAGGTCATTATCAGGACAACTTCAGAAATTTGGCATGGTGACACTTTTCACTCCAAGTGTCACTTGAAGGCCTCCATTTCCTATTTTTGTGCTCCTCTGAAAACCTGGAGTTTTTACTAAAAATGGGAAAAGCATTTAACACTGCAATGAGTGATATGTGTGAAAACCAGAAGCATCATAGCAGAAAGCAAATAAAGCAACTGTGGGCTTTGGATGGAAGGTGCAGATGGAATGTAGAAGGTGTGGAACAGGAGAAGACTCCTCCCCTCTCTGCCTGCTGAAGCTCAGGAGTCAATTTTGATAAGAATAAATCTGTGCCAGTTGGGGTTAAACCACGACAGTCCTTTTTGGTGGCTGGTGTGAGGCACAAAGGGTTGAGGAATAGATCACCCACAGGAAAGGCTGAAGCATGAAGGCAAAATCCCTGTCTGAAGCACAGTCTCATTCATAAAAATTCTCCCTTAAGGAAGCAGCTAAAACTGCTAGGAGGTGCAAATGTCTCCAGTGTATTTCCAGAGCTCATTTCTGCTGGTTTCTGACCCAAGGATGTCTGGAGACCTCAGATTGCATTCCCTGCCATGAGGGAATTCTCTCATCAGCCTATGATGGCCACCTCTCAACACGTACAAACCATTCAAACCAGATGAAAAAAATCTAAAACATAATTCTGGATTGAAACAAACGCTTAGTTTTTGCACTGTGAAAGTTCAAATGGAAACCAACTAAAACAGGGTTGCATTTTTTGTAGATGAGATAGCCAGTCTGCTGCCTACCTCATAAATGAAGAAGAGTATTGCAAATTAAAGTCTGCTGTGCCTGAAATGTGGTGTAGCAGGGAGAGAAGGAATGGTTTACTGTGAGCTGCAGGAAGGTCTTTTTACATGCAGTGATGTCAAATGAAAATGAGTCTCAAGCTCCAGGAACAGACGTGGTGAGAAGTCATGAAATGGCATTTCCGTGTCTTCATTTCCATGAAGCAAAGGCAGGGAGGTGCTCACGGAATGGCAGGGCAGAGCAGGATGAACACTGCCTCCTTTTCCAGGCCACTCTAGAGTTACACATCTGGCTGTGGCTGCTCTCACACACACAAGAATGCAACGAAACCCTGGGGAAAAACCTTCCTGTTCAGCTCCACTCAATGAGCAGGAAGGAGGAAAGCTTCAGGCTAATCCAGAACAGCTCTTTTGTAGATGGTGTGAGGCAAAACCAGTGCTCCACGTGGAACAGGGAGAGCTCTTTATCCTCCCACACACCAGGATGCTTTGCAGTGATTCACAGGCATTTCTCTTCCTAAATGATGTACATGCCATCTAGGGAAGGAATTAGGGTTTGCTATCATCAGTGATATCTTTAAGCAGCAGCTTTGTCCATTCCCTCTGCTTTAATTTCAACTACAAAATAGCACAAGAGACAGATGAAAGTTCAATATTCCCACTGTGACAAGATCCACTGGGAGCTCTCAGGTTCCCTTCCAGCACCACATTTCACTTGCCTTCAGAAGGGCCCTGCAGCTCAAAGTTTGTTGGTTTGTTTGTTTTTAATTAAAAAAGAGAACAAAAGAAGTTTCATCATTGAATTAATGAAACCTGACCCCAACCCATACTTCCAGAACCTGTGGGAAATCAGGTGAAGTTGGTTTGGGCAAGGAGCACAGCATAAAGCTCCTCTTAGCTAACAGGCTGTTCAGAAGCCCCTGGGACACAAGCAAACATGCTAATGGGTTTGGGAGCTTTGGGTCAAACCCCTCACCAGTGTTTTGTTGCTTAGACTGCATTTTTTTAAATTTTCCGCCCTGCTGGGTTCCACTGAGGCAATGCAGCAACTTCACACACCATAAAAGAGGTACAACACAAGGGAAGGAAATTACATCTCTTCAAAATTCAGCTATCCTCTGGCTAGCAAGTCATTCATCAGCTGTGATTTGCTGAACAGCATCAACTTTCAGGAGTACTTCCAAAATTTGTCCTTCTAAGAATGAAAACTGCAACTTTAAACCTCTCATTTCTACCAACAAGACTCATTTTCAACTGAGTGCTTTAATTCAACAGGGACCTTTCTTCCTACAAAGCTGTGAAATTAGTTCACAGTATCATTTTTGTCAATTTATTTTTAGCATCAGTTTTGCTTTTCAGAAAACATGTGCTACTTAAAAGCTGAGAAAAATATCACAGCTCCTGTGTTTGTGGAATTCATAGCAATGCAGTCAGCATTTATTCTGTCAGAGCATTGTGTACTCATCAGCCTTGGTAACTGTGTCCCAGACCAAATTTTTGAACCTTCTCATTGGTTCAAAAGCTTTTCTTCCAAGCTTGCTATAAAAAGTACAAGAAAATTAGGGTCAGTGAATGAATAGCTACTATTTTTCACAAAAACTGTGTATTACAGGATCACTCTGAAATAAAAAGTTGGCAGGACTGGGAAAACTTCAGAGAGCTCTGCAAAAGTGACTCAAGTTCTAAAAATGTGTCTCGCAGAGAGATTTAAAGGGAAAAGGTTATGAGGTTAAGAGGTGATTTAATCTTTGTCACCAGGTATCCACACAGGCAAAAGGTAATTGCCATTACATGGATTTTTTTAAGTAGCAGCCAAAGGTTTACCAGGAAACAACTGAAGTATCAGCTAGAAATTGTTAAACTGAACATATAGAATATTTTGCTATTCCCTAATTCACCCACCCACTGCAGATTTTTTTGTATAAACCAGATTGGTAATACACTGTAGGTGCTTGTAGCCCTAAAGTCAACTGAACTGATGTTCAAAACTCAGCTCTAAATTCTTAAAATCAATGAGATGTGTTCAATTCTCAGTCTGAGGTGCTGTTCTTCATAGAGCAAGAGTAAATTCAAGCAACTGTGATTCACAGAAAATTTCAGAAGTCTAAAATATACTTTTACTGCTCCAAAAGATATTTTTCAGAACAAAAAAAATAGTGGCAGAAACAAAGCATCATTTTGAATTCCTCCCTCTTTGTTCTGCTATTTAGATATAAACGCTTGACCTGTGTAGTGTGAGTGTTGCCTTGTTTGGCCTCATCCAAAGTTATTAATCAGTAGAAAGAGGATAATAAAAAAGAAATGTCAGAAAAATGTGAAGACCTACTCATAAGTGTCCATATTGAGTATATATGTTCATAAAAATATTTCTCAGCTACATTCTTGTCCTCTATTTTCTGCTATTTTGAGTAAAATATTTGAATAAATATATCCATATGTTCAGTTTAATCTTTCTGTATCATCTGCTTCCTTTACACTGACTTTATTCTTACTGATGTGGAAACAATTTTAAAAAAGGAAATATATATTAGAATAAAAACAAATTTATTGCTATAAAAAAGAGGTTTCAATATCAGACTCTTGGTGTTTGGTTTCTGTGACTGTGTACCAGCAGGAGTGTTACCCAGAAACATCAACTCTAAATTATTATCAGAGAATATCCTTTGAAAGTAACTATTGATCTGTTTTACTAATCCCACAGAATGGAAAACCACATCATGTGCTCTGTGTTCTCAATCAAAACCAGCAAAGATTAAATTCCTAATAGATTTTACATCATGGTATTCATGCACAACTGACTTGCAAGAATTATGTAGTAAATGCTTTTGAGAAACTCATACTCCTTTCTGTGACCATTTAAAACAAATAACAAAAAAAAGAAGCCAACTTCATCAAATAAATTTTTTGCAACAAATAATTTTTTTAGTTCTATTCCCAAAACACAGGAGTAGGTGCTGAGAGATGCAGTTGTCATATCCTGGTGAATGATGCCTGTCAATTTTTATCAAAGCAAAATCCTGTGTTGCTTCATTCATATGGTTTTAATTTTTAAATTTAAATTTAATTTTAATTTTTAAGGTAAAGCACTAAATTAGTATTTTGGTGCATTTTTCCCCAAAACTTTTAATCTCAAAATGCCTTTGACAAAAGCTGCTGTTTTCTTTTATCCTACAGTTCTCCTTCCCAGTCTCCCTCAGGACTGAAATCCACATTTAAGGAGCAGAAGAGGGGCAGAATGGATTCATTTCAGGACATGGCACCCCAAGTCCTGGCTGGTGACAATTCCCGTTATCCTGCTATGCACAGGCAGCACTGAATCCTCCCCAGCCTAAGGCAGGGACAGACAACAGCTGCCTCCAGCTGGAGAAATCAAGTGAAGCAGGTGAAAAGCATCGTGTGGCACCTCGAAAATCTGAGAGGAAATTCCCTGTGCCTTTGGAAAGGAGCAGGAATTAGCACACTTCCCTCACGGGGTTCTCACTGCTGTAATGCTGGCAGTCAGTTATTTGGCTTTCTTGGGCTGCACAAAGGGTTTTGAGAACTGCAGTGGGGGCCTGGAAGAATGAGCAAGAAACCAAATAAAGCAGATTGCTCAGGAAAAAGGAGTCCCTGACCCTTTTCTATTAGAGAGGAGCACATGGCCACACTCAGGGCATGACAGGCAGCAGGACCATTGCTGCTCTAATCCTTCAAAGTGCTGACACACTTCTGTATTTTAATGGATTTTCTTTTTTTGCTGGTTACTATTGTGGATGCTTTTATTAGTGTGGTAAAGTAGGAATGAAATGGGAAGTGTAGAGTGCACCTCGAAGTGCTCCTAAAATTCCACCAGGCTGGCCTTGCCTCCATGTGCAGGGGGAAATCTGAATTAACAGAGTTCTGGAGTCACCTCGGGGCTGTGCCCACACCTGGGCACAGACAGAGCCTGTGGTGGCAACAACAGCCTGGCACCAAGATGGAAAATGCCACCAGCACAGCCAGGGGAGCCAGGAATTCTGCAGGGAAGCTGGAGCTGGAGCCAGGAAAGGTCAGAGCAGCCCTGGCAGCAGTAACGCCTCCAACAGCATCCTCAAGCCCATTAGAGGAGCTTCAGGAGCACCAGCCATTACTCAGGGTGGGGAGAAAAGCCCTGCAAAAGCAGGATTCAAATCAGGAGATGATCTCAAGGCTTTTGTATTACTGTTTTCAAATTAAGCAATAAAAAGGAGCGTGAGTTGCAATTCTATCAATTCACACGCGGTGTTTTCGTTCTTGAGCAGCCAACACAACAAGGGGTGAATTAATGCTGCTTTGTTCTGGCACTGCTGTGATTACAAAATGCTAATTTTAAGAAATATTTATATTGCTAATTAAGGAAGAAGGTCAGAAGTTCTAAGTTCAATGCAGTTCACTGCTCTGAATTTCCCGGGTTCTGAGCTGTGCGTTGTGCTGATTGCAGGCACAGCTCTGGGTTCTTATCAGCCACTCAAACCACCCCAGTTCCACCAAATATTCTATAATATATTCCACTAGGCTCTACAAATCCTGCCACTATGGTGCAGACGTTCATATCATGAAGCACAACAATAAAACTCAATCTGCATCAGCATAAATTGTACATTTTAGAAATTTTAAAAAATGAATAAAAATAAAGGCAATAAAGCTATGAGCACTTCAAGTGCTGGCACGAAAAGTGAGCTAATTATACAGAAAAGAAGCCGAGGAACCAAAATAAAGTGCAAAGAAAAATCAAACTGAGAAAATCCAGAAAAGTGAAGGTTCTGAAATGTTGTTGCCCTGGAAGCTACCTCTGAGACCCAAGGGGAAGACTGTTGCTCAGCTGGCAACAGAAGAAACACGCGGGTTTCAGAGCAGCAGTGGATTCTTCAGGCCGGAGTGNCCTCTTTGATCCCTGCATTCCCTCTATGTGGAGCATCCTGCAATAAAACCACACAGAATCCAGGCAGATCAAGGGGCCCTCTCGTTATTCTACTTCAGCTGATAGCTAAACTGGACTCTCTTCCTGCACGACATCTGCAGGCAGCAGAACCTCTGGCCAAGGGTCTGTGGGACACTGCCAGAGTGCCCTGGGACAAGGACACTCCTGGAAAAGGCAGCCAGCTGGAACCTGTCTGATCTAATGCCGGGCTGGACAAGGAAACCAGCCAGCTACACTGAAACTGTGTGTGAGTCCACGTGTCACTGTCCAAAGTCTTGGGTTATAAAAGAACTCAGCTATGTGCAACAAAGGCAGAGCAATCACAGAACAGAAATATTAACAAATGAAATCATGGTGGTGGTGTTCTAAAACACTGGCATTAAAGCATTATCTGCTGGCAACTGAGAGAAGAAAAACACTAAGTGGGGAGAAAAAACACAAAAATGCATTATTGAAGAAAAACATCCTCGAAAAAAGTGGCATTTTAGTTGCATCATATACATGGTAATTTACAAACTTTGTAACAATTCCTTTTCAATACTGGGATACCTTTCTCTATTTTTTAGCTAGTTTAGGCTGGTTAAGATTTTTCAGAGAGGAATAATTATTTTGTAGCTACAACAAATGTTCTAAATGATGAAAGACTTCAATATAAATATCTATGTAGTCTTACAAACATAAAGTTTAATTTCTTCATTGTGTACCAGCAAACAAATAAACTTCCAAGAGACTCAGTTTGCCTGTCCAGGGAGACCTGGCAGCCCTGGAATATCTCAGGTACAGAGTTACCACAGCCAGAGGTGGAGAAGAAAAGCCTTCACCTTCACTGTAGAGTTTGTGCAGTCCATGTCAGGATTTGAGCAATAATCTGAAAATCAACTTTTCAGTCCTCATTTATTGATCCAGCCAGCAATGAAGGAGAGAGGCCTAAACTCTCAGTTTGATTTTATGGTATTTCACTGCAATATTCTGTTATTTCCAGACATTTAGTGGTCCATAAATCAAATAACTCCATTTTTAATACTGAACTGTATCTTTTACCTCATTTTGCATAGAAATCTTCATTGTTTACACACAAGCAATTATAAAAGCTCACCCTTCTGTGAAGATTTAGCACACTGGTTTATTTTTTATTTCAGGGCAAAATTGTAAGTGCTTGTATTATAAATGGGTCTGTACATTTTATATTACTTTTACAAGCTGCTTACAGCATGTACATAATGACACCTGTGCTCCAAATGTCACACTGCTGGCTGCAGTCACAGGCACTGAGAACTTCATGGGCTGCCAACCAAGCAGAAAAAATAGTATTAATAATAGAAAAAAAACCCCCACTTTTAAATGCTTGAACACAAAGCAGGAAGAATGTGCTGATGTGGTATAATTTATTCCCACGTGTAAAGAGGAACCAACAGCAGATGTTGGGATGAATAATGTACAGGCCTTAACAATTCATGCTGATGTGTCCTCACTTTTATCATTTAGCTGTTCAGGGGTGGTGACACTGTGACATCAGCTGTGTGATTAAACTTCTCCTGCACAGGAAGTTATTAAAGCAGCATTCAGAACACTCTGACTTCAAGTACTGCAAGACACCACAAAGAAACCTTGGTTTTCTCCCAGAGTTCTGCTAAAAACAAAGCCTCTGTTTGCTCAAACACATCAGGTGATGGACAAAATTCCTGCCGAAATGCTCTCAAATAAAAATTTTCATACCTGCAATTTCAGTCCTAGTTTAGAAATTCACAAATTATTCACTGTTCACTTTGTGTTATTTCAGTCACATGGCAGAAAGATGCTGGTTTGGGGCCATCTCAGTGAGATTTTATCTGCTGGATCATGGGAGATGTGCTTGAGGTCACAGCAAGATCCATGGTTTTTCATCCCAGAACCAATGGAGGTGACACACTTAGTCCCAGTAAGGAACAAAACATAAAGACCTTCACACAAAAGGAGACTGACAGTGAATATTTCCCTTGGTGTTGTCCCACCAAGCCAAAAAAGCCTGTTGAACTGTGATCTCAGATTTTTTTTTATGTCTTATGTAGGCACCAAGCTTCATATATCTAATTATTGTGACAAGGATCTTGAAATGGTTAACTTAATAGTTTGGTAATACCACAGCTGGTAAAATAAGATTTGAAAGGAGATCCTGACCATTAGTATTGTCAAACTGGCTAAACCTGCTGTAGGGACTCATTTTCAATCAGTCATTTTGATAACATTTTAAACTATCATTAATTTGTGCTATTAACATACTGGGAAAACTTTAAAAATTATATATATTTATATCCTTATATACATTTATATCCTTATATACATATCCTACACAAAGTAAAATTACCAACTCAGGAAGTTGATATCGCTTTTATATCTTTTCTTTTTTACTAAACCAGTGTGATTAAATTTGGAATTTCCATGAGTCTCAAACAGAACAAGGGAGGATACAAAAAATGGAAATAAGACCAAAAGGAAAAACATAAGCATAGAGGGGCAAAACCAGAAAAAAAAAATGAGGAGCAACTAGCAAGAGATGTAATTTAAAATGAAATAATCTATGAGATTATGAGTACTGGGAAGACACTGAATAAAGACATCAGTGTTTTATTCAACCAAGAACGCAGCTGATGGATGATGCTTGGAAGGCAAATGTATTTAATGTCTTCTTGCATCAATTTTAACCCAAATGTCAGGTGCAAGCAGTGGACAGTCCAATCAATATCAATGACAGAGGGCCAAGACCTCAGTCTGTTACAGAGAAGAGAAAGGTTAGCAAGTACTTGAGTTGGAAGTTTTAAAACCAGCCCTAACCAATAAAATTCATTCTGGAGCACTTTAAAAGTGACAAGGCTTCTCAGAGCTATGAGCTGCTCAAGAACCATCAGTGGGAGGCAGGTAAAATACTTGAAAAGTGAAAAAGGCAAGCATGGCATCTACCTGTAAGAGAGTGGAAAAGCTGGCACCAAGGAATTACAGGAGCATCCTTTTAATTGTAATTCCCAGGAAAATACTGGAATTAACAGGCACCTAAGAGAAAACCAGGGGGTGAGGAACATTGTCAGGAGCAAATCTCCATGCAGCACAGGCTGACAGGCTTTGGAGTTACAAGAGGAACATGAAATATCCCACATCTCTGTTTTAGTAAGGATTTTGGTAGTGTTTCCCCTAAATTATTTTCTAATCCAGATTATTGTGCTTAATGTAATAATTTAAGACATTGAAATATCACAGGAGCGATGCAGAGGTCCATAAAAAGGCTTCTCAGAAAGCAGCTGGAACTTCTTTTTTGCCAAAGTGGAAGGCTGCATGTTCTGTAGCTGTCTGTCCTCTTCAAAGAACAAGAGACCAAGAGAAAAGTTAAAAAACAGATTTCTGGCAACAGGAAAGTGCCTAGCTGTTCTTCATACCTGTGCTGGACAGGGAGAGGAAACAACAGCCTGGAAATGTGAGCTGCAGTCCCCTCTTGTCCTCACACACTGGAATCACCCCCTCCCTTAGGTCAGCTGCAGCAATTGTGGGCTGCAGGTGAGTTAAATGAAATTTTATAATGAAAAAAGTGATCAGAGCACGGCCTGCAGGGATAAGTTGAAGCTGATTGTCAGACTGAAGGTTCAGGGCAGACAGCAGGAAGTTTCCAGGGGGATAATGAAGCTGGGAAGATGATGGAGTCTCCATTCCTGGAGGTTTTTAAGTGCATTTTACACTAATCCTCATCAGAAATGACCTCACTGCAGCTGCTCCTGCCTTTGGACAGAGAAATAAATCCAACAACTCAAGGCCCCTGGCAGTGATGGGACTCTGTGCTTCTGTCATGATTAGTAAATGACAAAGTAATTTTATCCCCTGTACTTATAGAGTATTTAATGCTACTGGTATTTAATAAATCAGAATGTTGGAAGGACTAATTATCTTCCCCCAAAAAGGAGTTCTTTTTTGCTTCCATTTGTTATGGGCAAGCTGTGAAATTTGCTGGTGTAAACTGTTGAGGAAAAGATTCCAGAGAATTTAAAAAATGAATTCTACGTTGGCTAATGGAGTGAAGTACATTATGACATGGAGTATAAATCAGAAAGGGTTACAAATCTTTATATTAAAGTTTTCATTGCCTAAACAGAGATGGAAAAGCCCTGAAGAGCATGTCCTTTGGACAGGTGTAGCTGCCGTGGAGGTTTCCTTGGAAACCTCGGGGGGAGAGGGCACAGAGGAAGAAAAAGATAACTGGTGGAGGCCCTCCAAGGGAGCCAAGCTCCCCCGGGAGAGTGAAATCACCATGGTCTAACCAAGGACATTCCAGAGTAGCCATCTGGAGTGTCCATCATTTCCTCCCTCCCCCCAAGGCCTTTGTACCATCCCCTGTTATCTCCTGAGCCCCTGTACTATCCCCTGTTATCTCCTGGGCCCCTGTACTGTCCCCTGTTATCTCCTGGGCCCCTACTCCTCTTGATCCCATAGGACCAGGTACCCTTGGTCCTTCCGTAAACTCCCCCAACACCCCTGGTGATTGGTCCTGTGGAACAACTCTTATGTGGGTGCCTGACCCTTGCTCTCTCTCTTTGTCCCTGCCTTCCCCCTGTGAAGAGCATCTGGCAATAAAGCTACGCAGATAAAAGGTAAACCAAGGGCCCTCTCGTCTTTCTACTTCAGCTGATAGCTAACCGGTCCTTAGCTCCTGCACCACAACGCAGGCAGCAGATTCTCTGGTTAAGTGTCCATGGGACGCTGCCAGAGTGCCTTTAGGACAGGGGCACTCCTGGAAATATTGCCAGCTGGAACCTGTCTGAATAACCGGGCTGGACAGAGGAACCCAGCGAGCTACAGACAGGCTACACCATAATCACCTGCTGTTGTGGTGCTGGGGGTTTTTCAACTTCCATTTCAACATCAAATATTAATCAGTCCCATACACTGGGGCAGGCACATTTTTTGGGGTGGAAATTGTCTAAACCAAAACTGGTTATAATTTATTCCCACTGTTTAGCTGGAGATTCCTGTATTTTTCTGCAGCACATCAGAAGTCACAAATTAGCTCAGTTTAATCAGAGAAAGGTTACCAGAGTGATACAGTGTTAAAAGAAGTCTTACCAAAAAAGGTCCTACTCATCAATTGTCCATGAAGAGGATATTTCAAAGAGTGGGGAAAAAAATGCTGATTTTTTTTTAAAGCAAGATTGGTTTTTATCCTGCATGTAAAACCTTATTCAAGTGTAATACTTATGTGAAGTCAAAATCTTCAGTATAGTTTTGTATTTTATACTTCTCATATCAAAGTCTGTGAGGTAATACATATGATTATCAGTATCTGTGAGTTCAGGAAGGAATGTCCTGATACTGAGAGGTGGCTTGAAAAAGAAGGTATTTCTATACATTTTAACTAAATTTCATCTCAGCCCCAGTGCCACATGGAAGAACCTCTGTTCTTTCACCTGGAGAAAGCCACATCTGGGTTTGCCCCAAAATTCTGTCTGCATCTCCTGCCCAAAACCAGAAAATTCTAAAGATCCAGGAAGCTCTCACAGCCAGAAACAGGAGGGTGTGAACCTTAACCTGGCATCAGCTGCCTCAAGCCTGAAAGTCTGAAGTACTTAAATATTGGTTTTAGCTCTTTTTTTTAATCTCAATTGTTGTGATGGACCTTTCCTTTCCTCCAGCCACTTTAATTGCTGCTGGCCAAACACCAGCACTGGAGTTTGGATCTGTGCTTTCCATTTTTCACATTGAAGTAATTCAGGAGTTCTCCTCTAAAATAAGAGCAAGAAGCAAAGTGCTTTATTTCTTTGTCAGTGGTAAGAAAATAGAGCTACTGGAGACATTCATGCAGACAAAGCTCCTGCAGGAATTGGCTCAATCTTAAGGCATGAAACCACAGGTGAATATCACCAGAAACCATGACAGCATTCCAAAATATCAGTAATTAGTCTCATTTATTACCTTACCTTGAGGTAAGAAAATACTGTTAAATGTCTTCAAAAATGAACCATTTTTTCCAGGCTAATTTGTCCAACTTATCTTCTGATTAATGGATTCTTTAGGCAGAGAAATTTTGTGCTGTGGAATTCCTGACATGCCTACTGGATGGAGCTACCACCCTGTGTTTTCAGGAATCTCTTGGAAGCCAGCGTTTTCTATGATCACTGAAAATAATATCAAGTTGTCATTAGGGGCAAGAGCTGAAAAATGTTATCTGTGGAAGAGATTTTACTCTTTTCTTTAATTTTTTTTTAATTCATTGGGGAAGATCTGACCTAATTCACAGAATGGAAGCTGGGATAAATGACAGAGTGTGCTGGTTCCCATCCCAAATGGATATATAAAGCATCCCAAATGGATATATAAAGCATTCCAAATGGATATATAAAGCAAGGCCATGAAAAGGAACAGCTGCCTGTGGTGGTTTCTGCTGATGGAAGTGCTGAGATGACTGAAAGGATGGAAATCCTGTGGAAAACACAGATTTATTGGTCTTACCTACCCCTGGCACTTGCAGGAGGGAAGGCACACACTGCCCCAAATGGAAGGGTGCACAGAGAAATCCAAAATGATGGTTTTTAAAATGAGCATGAGATTATATGAAAATATAATCTAAGAAACAGAAAACAGAATTTCGCAGTCTGGACTTATCCCATCATAAATTACTGAGTTGTCCACTGCCTAAAATGCTTCTCAGCCTGGAGTCTTCCTTCCCAGAGAGTAAATTCCTGATCCAACAATTTAATTGTACAAGATGATGCCTACATTTTACCAGTAACTACTACTAAAATAGCAAATTAGTGATGCACAATTAACACATGATTTATAAAGCATCAGAAGCTATTTTCTTCAATGCAAAAGAAGATATAAGCATATGGAACATTGTGTTGAGGGAGCAAATATTTATTAATATCAAAAGAATCCTATAATATATTTGTATTTCAATCAAGAGACAGTCTAAATAGGCTTTTATTCTGAATTACTAACAGATTTACTTTAAATTGAAAACATTCCTAATTTAAATATTAATTACATCTCACAGCATCTGCTGGCTCCCTGTAACTAATGGCTTGGGACCGTGCAAATGTAGATCTGGATGAACAAGTGAGGGTTACCTTAAGGAATTTCTTCTTTTAATTGACCAAGAAATGTACTTTAAAATGTACATTTTAAAAAAATAATCTTTTCAATAGTGGCTCTTAGCTTCCAAATGATTTTTCCCCTAATAACACCACTTAGTAACTTATTTCAAAACCTACTAATAGGTATCAAAGTCTCCCAGTAATACCTGGATATTAAAAATGGTTCTTGAAGCCAAACTGCTACAATTGTCATCTTTCCTTTATGCTTAATTTCACTTCATTTACCTCATTCCTGTCACTGCTTTTAACTAAAATTATTTCCAGTTTTAGATCTCTGTGAACAATACCTGCCAAGAGAGAGCAAGAAATAAAATGTTATTAGTTGTGTGAATATATTCTGACAGAAACATTTTAAAATCTTTTGATTAATTCCTGTGAGCAGTTCCTGTACATTTTACTCTGAACTAGTGGCAGCCTAACAAAAACCAAAAAATAATTTCAAACTTTGAAATCTCATTCCTCACCACAATCCTGTAAGAAAGGCAGAAGTACAAATTGGCTCAGTCTTTTAAAATCGGATTATCTGACATCACACAACAAAAAAAAGTAGAGTTTATCTTGTATATTTACCAAATTTGCATGTGTTTTCATAGCTGAAATTCGTTTTTGGATACCAAACCAGTCAAGGGGTTTTGCCCTTTTGATGAGGGTCCAGAAGAAACAAGGCCTTATAAAAGGCACCATTCCATAATGCCCTATAAAATACCATTCCATAATGCCAAATATCTCTCTGGAAAAAAGGAGGTAAAGGAAGGGTTCCTAAAAGCACTGGGTTGTAACAAAGAGATTAATAATTTCTTTGCAAAAATCCTCAAAAATTCCTAGTCCTGTACCACCTACCAAATCCAAATTTTTGGCTGGATGGATTAATTCTGTTGTGGACTGCGCAGAATTGCAATGTTTCTGTGTATGGTGGATGGAAATGCTGATATTTGCTGAACCCTAAATGCAACATTTGCTGTTAGGAAGTACCAGGAACAACCCACTTGTGCTTCTTTTCCTCCTGTAATGCACTGTACATGTAACAACTGAACTAAATTAAAGTTATAACGCTGAGCAGTTGCAAGCTAAGAAATAATAACACATTTATTGTCAGAGCTGGTGCAGAAAGAGAAATAAAAGAAAATGGCAGCAGGTGAGAAAAACAAAATTCTAAAAATGGATTCAAATAATGTATTTTACTTTTTCTTTCCTGGACTATTTTTATCCTAGGAAATAATTAACAGATAAAATATCAATTTAACTGTTGTTAAATGTATGAACACTCCAATTCAATGAACATAGGGGAGAAGCAGAGGAATGGAATTACAGTTTTTGTGCTGAAGCAAGGCTTTGAATGATGTGTCCTGTCTCATTTGCTGTAAAACTCCCTTTACCACAGAGCATTTTTTTAACTTCTCCATCCTCACACAGCTCCATTACATCTGCTAATGTTTGTAAAAGGGAGAATGCAATGACTTTGTTCTCTCTGAATTTAGTTTCTTCTAATGCAATAACAATCTAGAATTATATAATCTGATTCTGTAATAGCAATGCTCCAGCTGTGGTGATGCCCTAGAACCCCAAAGCACTCAGTGTTTTATGGGCAGAAGGCAAAGGACAATTGACCAGCCACAAATATTGTCAGTATTGTGTTTGCTACAACAAACCCTCAGGCTTTCAAAACATGTGCATTCTTAAAATGTACAAAACCACTGTGACTTCAAAACAAAGTGTGGATTTAGTTTAAAGCCTCTTCCACTTCATGCATTAAAAATGGCTTTTAGAAAGACTTGGGAAAAAGTAAAATGCAACTTTTCAACAGTTAGGAATGAAAACTGTAAGTCTTCAAACAAATGAGAATTCCAAACAATTCAATATCCCAAGAAAAAAATCCTACACATGCAGCTAACAGCAAATATTGTTTTACATATCCTCCTGCAGTATTTATAAAACGTGCTGCCATTATAAAGTCCTGAAATCTCATCTGTCAGCTCAGCCACAAAACTTTAGGCAAAAGTTTGCACCATGGCATTCATCCTGATTTGTGAATGGGGCACTTTTTGTTCCTTATTTTTACCTTACTTTATTGATAAAAACTCAAATAAATACTTAAAGAAACACTGCTCAGTTACATATATCCTTTGAAGAGATTTGGTTACTTTGCAACCTAATATGCAAATACCTGTTCAATTATTCTTTCATGGAAGAATAAGAGCCCTGAATCACACAGTTTGACAGAAGTGTTTTCAAAACTTATGCTGCTTCAGGCTTCAATAAATGAGACACAAAGGAATAGCTGAAAAATGAGAATAAACATCTCCATGACTGAAAAGAGAAATTCTGTATCCAATATGACATCTTGGTGCTCAAGCAGATATTGGAAATGGAGAATCATCAGACAATAAGCAAGCTAGGAATAATTTTAAAAATATCACACATCTACAAGATATTTACTCATTTCCTGAAGCTTTTTAGTGGCTTAATTTTTGACAGCAGTCTTATGTTTCACTCCAGTTACCATCCCAAGGCTGCCACCTTCCAGTTTCCTTCCAAAGGGATGAATTTCATCAAAAAACAAGTGGTCAAGAAAAATACTGCAGCATTTAAAAAGTCTTAATATATTGATTACCCATTAATATAAATGAGTCTAAACCTTGCAGTCACATGTTCAAAAGATGGTTTTGCTGTCAAAGAAGCACTCTGATTTTTCCAACCAAAATATTCACAAGTTTTTCTGCTGGATGTATTTCAGCCTTCATGCATGCTTGCTGTGAGGTTCAAGATCAGCAGCTTGCAGAGTTTGGTGTAAGTTTTCTACTTCACTTTGAAAAGTGCCTTGAGCTGTCACTGTCTGGAGTTCCTCTCTGCTTTCCATCAATTTCCCACATGATTTCTGCAAAATTCCCCTTCTGCTTTCTAGGGTTGCCCATCCACCCCCTAAATCATGGAAATTTGTCGCGTTCTTTCCAGGAGTGCATCCCACTGCTTTTGAGGAATATCCTCAGTTTTCTGGGAAATTTTCCACATATTCCACATTTTCCCCAATTTTCCCCATTCCCATAACTTTGCCAAGATTTCTGTGAATTCCCCCTTTGCTTTATAAGACTTCCTTGGGTGCTTTTGGGGAATTTGGCCAATTTCCTGGGAATTTTAAGTGTGCTCTTTAAAATATTCACTTTGGCTGCTCTCCTCCTTTTTCTCCCTTCCACTTTGTTTTTCAGGAAATTCCCCCTTCTCTGCATATATTTTCCACCCCTGTGCTTTTTAAAAAAATCTCCCTCTGTTTTCTAAGAATTCCATCCCTCCTTTCCAGGAATTTAGTAACTGTTTCCTAGGAAATTCCCAGTGCCCTCCCAGCTGCTTTCCATGCATTTTCCTGCTGATTTCCAGGAATTTCACAGGTGCTTTCTAGGAAAGTAGAGTGAGTGGGTGGTCATTGTCTAAATGCTATTGGTAAATAAAACAAGAAAAAAAAAAAGAAACAAAGCCACCTTCCACAGGCAAATAATTGGCTGCATATTCAGATATTTCTAATTTAGGGTGATAGTTACTTTACACCCATGTATGTGAATATAAAGAAATTTATCTGTAGAAGTGCTGCTTGAAAAGGGGACCCATTTCTGTTACTTTCCAAGATGATGCATTGAATTCTGAAATTACAGTTTTAGTGGCTTTTTATTAATTTTCTTTTTAGATCTACATGTAACAAACTCCTCCAGCCAAAGCTTTTAAAGTTTCCAACTGAACAATTTTAAAGCCATCAACAGTTTATAATACAGGATAAATATGTCTCTATCAATGGTAACTACTGCAGGAATGATAAGAGACTGCATACCAGTGAGAGTGAATGACAGAAAAATGAAATAAAGTCAACTTCAAATCCAACTTCAATCTCAATCTTTCCACCTACTGCCTTTAGAACTACCATTTCCACACTTTTCTATATCTGAAGGGTGCCATAATTGAAAGAGATCAGGGTACAAAGCAAAACCAGAAAACTGCCCTTCACATGTAAACTCTGACTCCTAAAACAAAAGCTTTATTTTCAAAAAGCCTGTAAACTTATTCTCATGTGTGTTAGGCTATTTGTAGGATTAATAAATCCTTTGGATTGTGTATTTCTTTGTCAGTGGTAAGAAAATAGAGCTACTGGAGACATTCATGCAGACAAAGCTCCTGCAGGAATTGGCTCAATCTTAAGGCATGAAACCACAGGTGAATATCACCAGAAACCATGACAGCATTCCAAAATATCAGTAATTAGTCTCATTTATTACCTTACCTTGAGGTAAGAAAATACTGTTAAATGTCTTCAAAAATAAACAATTTTTAAAAGTTCAGTGTTTCACTATTTATTCAACTTGTCTTCTGATGAATGGATTCTTTTAGGCAGTGAAATTTTGTGCTGTGGAATTCCTGACATGCCTACTGGATGGAGCTACCACCTTGTATTTTCAGGAATTTCTTGGAAGCCAGCATTTTCTATGATCACTGAAAATAATATCAAGTTGTCATTAGGGGCAAGAGCTGAAAAATGTTATCTGTGGAAGAGATTTTACTCTTTTCTTGAATATTTTTTTTAATTCATTGGGAAATACAACCTTTGCTTTACTTTGGAGAAATGAGCACTGGTGAGTGTAGAATGTGAAGAAACACTCTTAAAAACACATTTCAAAAATGCATAGCAAAGAAAATTATGTCCAATACCTCCTTTCCCCTTGTAACACACCTCCAAATCAGGTGTGACCTTTGTGGCAACGGGGGCCAGAAAAATACAGCATTTCTTGGCTCATGTTCTTCCCCTCACTGCTTTCAGACATCTGTTCAATTTTATATAGCCTGTGCCCAAATTAAATTAAATTAAAACACTGAGACTGGCAGGAACGTGTCCCCTGCTCAAAGAAGTGGAATAAAATGTGAGCGATGCAGGGGAGGGTGGAACACAAAAACCTTTTCTTTTAACCACAGCTGTCTGCCAGGCTGACAAGGGGCTGGATGGGCACAGCACAGCGTGCTGGTTTGGACAGCAGGTCTGCAGCAACAAAAAACACTCTGTCAGAAACGATACTTCAGCTTTTTTAGCCACAGAATCGCTGGGTGCATTCAGAGATGGAAAAAGCAAACATTTTTCCCCCACCTGACAGTACAAAACCATAATAGATTTTTTTTCCCCTTCGAAGCAAATGGTACGCAACACTTTTATTTTTTTAGGGGATTTCAAAATGCTTCAATAAAGCTGGGGAGCTGTTGATGTGGAGCATCCAATAAAAACGAACTTTAGCATCTGACTGGTGTTGTGTGAGGCCAAAGCAGGGACAACAAGGCAAGGATTCCTGGGCGCTCCTGCCGCTCCCCTGCAGAGCTGATTTCCACGTCGTTCCTCCAAGTCTCCTTTTCTCAAATAAGGATGTGCACAAAAAGGCTCAGGGGGAGTTAAAGTGCACCAAAGGAGGAGCTAAATGCCAGCTGCACATTTCCAGGCCAGAGCTCAGTTCCTCCCCAGCAGACAGCAGAGAAGCAGCAAGCCCTGGAAGTGTTGGGGCATTAACGAGCCTTAAACTATTGGAATGCCATCAAGATGCCCAACTTTACAAAAGGGACTCGTTCTAGCATTGCAAACGCAAGTGAGGCACTGGAAACTGCCTCAGCCTGGCTCAGCTCCTGCCGGACAGGGATCAGGCTGCCAAAATTTGGGCTCATCCCTCAGCAGGCACCTACCCCCAGGCTGAGGCTGCTGCTGCCCTGAGCAGTGGCAAAAGCAGCTCACCCCAGGGAAAGGGGGCTTCAGCCTCTGGAGACCACCAGGGTGTTGGCATTGGAGGCACAGGGAGACATCAGGGAGCTCAAAGAAGGGTCTGAGCTGCAAGAAAATGGCAAAGATTGGTTTAAGCTGGGAGCCTGCAACCTGCATTCCTGCAGAAAACAAGGAGCAGCATTTCAGCTGGCATTCTGCAAAATCTCTGCTCCAGTGCCTCTGATGCACCTCAGAGATAATCTCAGATGTCACCTGAACATCCCTGAGCCCTTTGGTTCCACCCTAGCCCCTATTTCCCAGATCCAGGGCTTTTCTGTGTGAATGACAGATGATTTATTGGGAAACAATAGTACAAAATACTTACACGGAGACAAAAACTACTTAGGAGAATGTTCTTTCCTGACAGAGTGCTTTTATCAGGAGATAACTCCTAATCTCACTCAATAGCCTACGTTTTGCAATTTACATGGAATGTGATTAATGCCCTATTTCCATATTTAAGTCTCTGACAATATTAATACTCTCATTCCTACAAGCTAAGAAATTTTTAACTGTAATATGATGAAGTTATTACAGTTCTTGATTCTCTGAAATGGACCAGGCAAAAAAAAAAAAGTGATAACTAACACAAAAAAGAGATCAGCTTAATGATATGTAGAAATCTCTCTGTTCTCTTGAAGATGTTCTGAAAATATTAAAAAAGGGCTAAAACCCTGAATTGGTTTCACGTTTTGCTTCTGAACAAAATTTTTGTATTAAAAAATTCTGACTTGAGTGAACTCTTCTGTTGATAAACCAATAAACTGAAGGGTATGGGGTTTTTCTCTTTAATGTTATCAATATGACAATTCAAGGAAAAAGTGGAATAACTTTTTCACAAACACCTGTGTGATCCCTTTGTTTAGGCACAAGAAAATACTGTTTGTTCAAAATTAGTAAATAAAGCAACAAAGCAATAAATAATGGAGGGGTCTACAGCTGTTTTAACTCAGATTATTGTCAATATAAAAAAAATTAAAGGAAAAAATACTGATTTTACATTAGCTTTTGATTAAGATTTCCCATTCTTGATGCTTTAATTACCCCGTGAGAGTCAGGTGGTGTTTCTCAGACCCTTGTGGGTGTCAGAAGCACCAGGCAAAGCCTAACACATCTCTGTGCACCTGACAGATTATTGTGCAAGGTTTTAGTAATCTCTTAAACTAGAAACCATAATAACATATTTAATTAAGCACTGAAAAAAGGAACAAATGGTGTGGGAGAGTGCCCCATGGACAGATAAAAATCTCAAATACACTTCAGCAGTGAATTATCTGCCTTAACCACTCGAGGTAACCATGAGAAAAGCACATTTTACACAACTGATATTTGTACAGGAGCAGCAGATGAATCCCTGTCTCTTTTTAATCTCATGTAACACAAACAGGGAATTAGAGGAGGAATTATTCTGGGCACCCAGAGGAATTTCCCTCCCATATTTGCAGTTTGCTTTCCTTTCCCTTGTGAACTGACAATGTGACCAAAGAGCAGGTTGAAGTAGTTTTTCTTTCCCAACTCACAGGTGGTTTTGGGTGCTTTTGGCCAAAGTTGGGATGGTGAGGGACCCAAGGGAGCTGTGAGTTGATGAATTTAGCTGGTGCTGGGCAAGCTGGATGTGCCAAGAGACACCGTGTCCATCATGGATAAAAAATGGCCACACTGGAAGGCAGGAGCTGTGTGGGGAATCTATGAGAATCTAACATTCCAGATCTTCTTCTGCTGAAATTCCTCCAGGATTTTTAACACCCCCAACACATGTACTTGATCTAAAAAACAGAAGCGAACCGGAATCCTGGGGCTCAACCCTTACTGGCTGTTCACTCCTCCTTTTGGCAGATCTGCTCCTAAACTGAGCCAGAAATTCAATCTTCTCTAAGCTCCTTGGGGAACTGAAAAGTTACATCACCCTTCTGCTACAATTTTCCTTATCTCTTAAATTAAGATAACATCACATTACAATTAACATTCTAAAATTTTATTACCTGGCAAACAACGTGTACAGGAAGACAAGAACTGCAGGAGCTATGTGTGCACCCTGAGGCCTCCTCCTACAATTTTACTTACAAAAGAAAAAAGCAGCACCTAGAATAGGAAAAAAAGCAAGGCCAGGACCTCATTGCAGCATGCAAAAAGTAAAGACTCAACACAAAAGGCCTGAGATATAAACCATATAAAAATGGTGTATTAACTAGTTAATAAATTAATACGGAATGATTTGTAAGTAGCATGTTTTCTCCCTCAGTTTCAATGGAAAGGATGTAATTCCCAGAAAATGAAAGGTGAAATCCAAGGAAGCCTGTGAGAAACTCTTAGAAAGGAAAAGGTTTATTTCTCAAAACACCTGTGGAAAATTTCGACAAAATACATACAGAATGTCTTAGAAAGCAGAGGGGAAATCACTTGAATTTACAGGAGAAAATATCTGGGCAGCACAGAGAATGTCTAGATTTCTGGAAGGCAGAGAGGTATTCCTTAAAAGCACAAGGGAAATTTTCTAGAACATGCAAGGTTAATTCCTACAAAGTACAGAGCAAAAATCCATGGAGGATACCTGCCTAGAGGGGAGATCCCTCAGGGAGCACAAAGAAAATTCCCAAACCATGGGAGGGTAAATTCCTAGGAAGCAGCCACAGAGAATCACTGAAAACAAGAGATAAATTCCTGGAAATGAAAGAGGGCATTTCCAGAAGGCACATAAACAATTCCTGTAAATTGAGGGGAAATTATCAGAGTTCATTATCAGAGATTATGGACACTGGTTACTAATTAATCACCAGTTATGAGTAGCAGTCTGTAGATATTAACACAGATGTCTCCAACACTTTCATCCATTAGCATCTTTTACTTGGAGTTTTAAAATACTAACATGGGAGATTTTGAGAAGCACAAGAAACAAAGGGGCACAGGATTCCTGTAATTTTCTTTGGTCAGTAAAAATAAAGGAGGCAAAAAGCACATGAGGTTCAGCATCAACTTAATTAGTCTTTTTTTATTATAATCAAAAACTGAGGGGTCTGTTGTGGCTTGCCAGTCTGAAAAGCCTCCAGAATTAAGAAAAAGTCTTCACTAAATAGGAAACATTCACGTCTGTGCCACTGAAGACATCTGTGTTATAAAATCTGCTACAATTTCTGCTCTGTACAATCTTAGTCTCTGTTCTAAAGCCAGATCTCCCACTGACAGCATCAGAGTGGGAAAAATGACTGCAGGATCAGCTCCTACCTTTCCCTGGGTTTTATTTATGGCCACTTACCAGCACCAAGCTCTCCTAGAATGTGTCAAATTACCCCGTGCAGCCACAGACACTCAAATACATTCATATCAGCCTCCAACTGCCTGGAAGTCAGCGAGAAGGTTCATGAATAAAGAGAAATCCTGGTGACAAGGCCCAGGAATGTTAGAGCTGCAGGACAAGGGCAAGGGAAGCAGCATGAGCATCCGGCACAGCGACCTCGAGTCGGCAGTGCAAACACACAGACAGGAACATGTCCATAATTCCAACAGCTGCTCAGCCACAAACACTCCTTGAATTAAGAAATCTGTCACAAAGAGGTGGGAAAAACCACCCAAACCTTTCTTTCTTTAGTGACTTCTGAAAATCCTATGGCAGAACCATAAGTGTGATTGAATGAATGAGAATTTCAGTTACCCAGGGGTGTTTATGGCACTTCCAGTGCAGTCACACCACATTTCCACTCAGGCCAGTGGGATCACAATCAAACCCCAGAGTGACTGAAATCAGCAGCACACAGCATCTGCCAATACCACTGCCCAAAAAATCACAGTAAGCCTCGGGCGTGCTGTTATCAGATTACAACATTTCTATTTGAAAAGTAACTACAAACTGTGGAGGATTTAATTTGAACAGGCAAAGGATCTCTTCGCTCAATTAAAAGGACAAGATCAAGTTGTTCCTTCAAAGATAAAACTTTGTTTTGTTCTTTTCTTGTAAAGTGATAGATGGAAACATTCTTGCCCGGTATTTTCTGAGATAAAACACTTTTATCTGTGACTGGAACGTGAAGAACAAGAAAGTTTGATTCAGTTTCAGAATGCCAGGGAGCGTTTGCCATGCAGAACCACAGAGATGACAAGATTGCAATTACAATTGACATAACACTGTGAGGAGATTCTGCAAATGGCAGAATTTATTTAGTTCTTAGTGATAGTAAGATATAAAAACAGATTCATCCTTCCAGCATCAGATGGAAGCTTGTTCTCTCAATAAGGACTAATGGGATTACATAAATTATGGCTCACGAGAGTTCAAAGTGGATGTGTTACGGTAAATACTCAGTACTTCTAGAAATCTGATAAAGATCTTTCTTTAACCTCACTGACACTGAAAATTTTTATAGATTTTTAACCTTTTCATATTCTGGTGGCATTTTCCTTTCAACAAGCTTCCTCCCTTCACTCTGTGCATTTCAGAGTGCTGGGTTAATTACTCTCAGTAAAGTAGACACAAAACTTCACAGCTTTCTAGATGAAACAAAAAAAAATCAGCAAGTATACAATCCTGAACCATTTGAAACAGCCTTTTTTAGATTACTTGCAGTCGCTAGTTAGCAAAATTTAGCAACTCAAAGGTCAAGTTTGCAGGTTTTTTGGCAAAATAAAACCCACAAGCACAGACAAAAGGGGGACATCATTTTTCACAGCTCTGAGCCAAGGTTCCTGGCTGCCTTTCTGCTCTCACAGTTGTCCCACTCCCAGCTTGGCAGAAATACAGGGTGAGTGTTCACACCCACCAAGTGCCAAGGCAGCCTGAGATGCTAAAAACCAGCACTGGCAACCTTGGGAGCAAAAGGAATTTATTGTGACTGCACCAAAACTGGACCAGCCACTAAAACCCAACTCAGTGGTCACCACCAACCACCGCATTTGCAGCTCTTGGAGAAGGATCCCAAATACGCAGCAATATTCCCCAGGACTGGGAAAGAGCTGGTGAAAAACCTGGGGAAAGCTCAATGTTTGGCAGCCCAGAACAGGCAAACAACAGCTCAGACAAGCAAAATGCAATAAATGAGATGCAATTAATGAGATGGGTTGTTTCACATTCCTGCCTGTGCTCTGTATTTAGAACACCCAACCTGGGGCTGTGCCTGAAAAATGTCTCAGTTTTGGGCTGGGTTTCACATTCCTGCCTGTGCTCAGTGACCAGAATGCCCAATCTTGGGCTGTGCCTGAAAAATGTCTCAGTTTTGGGTTGGGTTTTTTTGGTTTGTATGAATAAAACATGATTTTTAGACTAAAAAAACTCCAAACCACGAAAAGTTGGGGTAACCATCGAGATTCACACTTACAAAATATACAAATATATATAATTTCACATCCAGAATAAGTTCTATTACAGTTCAATTTCACACCATTCCTTATTTTTTCTGTATTTTTTGACATTCTGCCTCTGTCATACTGCATAGCCATGGGAGTTCTCAAGGGTTATGTAAGAGGGGATAAAATATCAGAAGCCATTGCTGAAATTTATTAGGTCTGGTTCTAACATCTCATGCAGCCTTGCATATCACCAGCTGCTGATAATTTTAATTTCCTTGTATTTCCCATTGCTGAAAGAAAACATCACTTTTATTCATAGAAAAACATAAATTTCTCCCCTAACTTTTTCTGTAACATTTTTTTAAAGCTAATTCTTCTTTTTTTTCCTCACAAAGTAAGTATAGCTCTGAAATTCTCTCTCATCTTCTGAGATGTGCTCCTACATCTGCTCAGCAGGTAGGATTTTATGTGAATTACACCACAAGGTGAGAGGCAAATCCCCAGGTTCGAATCACTGGAAATGCCTTTACCTGAAAAATTCAAATACAAAGAAAAACCTTCATACAAGAAATGTGGTTGATTGCATGTACACATAATTTGACTGGAAAATGCACCAAGAAGATGCAATTTTTATGACATTTTTATCACATAAATAAATAATAAATTATTTATTTATTTCAATGTATTATTTGATGCATATCTTTATGTTGCTTTACATTTTTAAAAAGTACAAAATCCTCAATTACTTTCTTACCTTTCATTTTGTTCAAATGTTTCACAAACTTAGGCCTATCATATTACAAGGCTCTTCAGGAGGCCTAAATAGTATTAAAATACTCCCTTCAATTTGAAGGGCAAAATACCTGGAAAATTAAGGTCACATAATGTTTGAGAACCTAATGGAGTATGGATTTCTGCTTGGAGTACTTCAGCCAGAAACCTGGGTAATCTTAAATCTGTCTCTGTAAGGCATAATAAGTTTTAGAAGTTTGAGTGAATTTCAGGGTATATTTTTTATTTTGCAATTTCTGAGCAGGGCACAAAGCATTCAGTTCAGAACTGCCATAGGAGAGAAAAAGAATTCAAATCCAAAGCACATTAGGAATAGGCAGCTGCAGCAGTAGATTTTGGACCTGTAAATACAATGTTGATTTCTTGCACTGGTGTTTAAATCCACATAAACACCACTGTAATAACAGGTTTTTAAAGCTTGGGATGCCTAAAGGTGGGCAGAGCCATAAACAAAATCCAGTCTGCATCTGGCACTGCTTGCTTGGCTCCTTGGATGATTCTGATGTCAGGGGTTATTTCCTCAAACAGCTTCAGGCTGGGAATATTTTTCAGTTTGTTGTAATGGATTTTTTTTTAATACCTGACTTCTTATGGCCAACATCAGCCAAGAAAAGCCACCACAGGAGAGCCCAGAGGCTCCCAGGGAAGGCCCTGGGCTACTGCAACCTCCCTCCAACTTCTCAGCATCTCCTGGGGGCAGCGTGTGAGCAAGCGGAGATTTCACAGCTGTGACTGGGGACCAGGAATTCCTCTGTCATTCCAGCTACCAAATAAAAGGTTTATCTCTGTCTAGGAGCAAAACCAGGCCTTTATAAAATAATCTGAGGTGCAGATGTGGAGGAATTGATTGCCAGCCATGACCTGCTCAGCTGCACAGCAGAGCCCCCACCTGCATTGATCCAATTGTCCAAAAAGAAAGGGAGAGGGCAGGAGTTGCCTTTGCCTAATCTGAACCAAATTTCATAGAAAAAAAAAATCCTACTGAGGTATTTACCCAGGTTACATTAACAATCCTCCCAAAACCTGCAGGCAAAGCAGGAAGAAATAAATCCAAAGGAACACCATGTTGCTCATTGTACCTTAAATAAGCAGAAATACCAAGTACTGCTTTTGTTTTAGCTGGAGTCATGAAGAAAGCAGCATTAAACAACCTCTGTGGGTTTTCCCCTCAACTGAACTTGGAATTTTTAACCCTTCCTTGAGAGGCTCACCAAACTTAGCAACCAATAGATAGTGATATACCCATGATATTTTATACATGGAGTGAAGTGTTAGCCATAAAATCTCTCGGATAGAAGAAAAAACCCCAAACTAGCACCCTTTGAAAGAGTGCTAGCAATAAAACCTCATTTTTAGACTGTAAGATGAAAAATAATATCAAAACATTGCATCCTTTTGCCAGGAAACTGTGAGTGGCTTCCATCACAACCTGAACCCAGCCTTGGTAAAACCCACATTAGGGGTCACATGAACATTTTTGTAAAACTCCTAACCCTGGGAAGTGCTGCTCACACCAGTGCCACACCCAAGATTCACAAACAACTTTAAGTGATCCTCAAGAGCTTGTAAGAATCTCATGCAAGAAACCAGGGGTGCACAGCAATCATGGATTTTCCAAAGCAAAATCCAAAATGAATGAACACCCAAAAGTCTATGCAAGAATAAAGATATTGGTACCATTTCTCTCAATTGTGCTCCCCTCTAGAGCAGCTGTGCGAGGCCATTGCCACTGAATGAGTCAAAACCCACTGAAATAATAGCCTAAAAAATTCAGAGCACTCTGCATAAACCTGCCAAGGCAAAGGGGATTCAAAACCACAGCACCAAGCTCTGTAGGCACCTGGAGTTTCATTGACTGCAGTCAGAAATCCATGGCATGCAGTTCAGAATGACAAATTAATGCATGTAATGTGTTGATCTTGGCATGCAGTGAGAATTCCAGCACAGGAATGCATCACCATTCTGTTTTCATACTGGGAATATCTACAAAATCTTCTTTTCGTTTGTTTATGTTTTTGCTGCCCACTCAGGTTAGGATGACAGCACTAGAATTGTGCTTTCACACATTAGGAACAATACATTGAATTTGATGCCAAAATCATGTGGAGATGACAAACATGATTTTTAGCAGTCGTTTAACACTTACACCAGAATGGTCCAGCTGTAGTAACTGAGATACTTCATTTAAAAAATCACAAATGTAAACTCCAAAAATAACTCTAAATGTTTAAGAAAACATAAACTCAATTTTCCAGTCACCAATGCATAGAATCTATTTGTTAAACTTTTTGAACCATCCACTGCATCCTTTAGTTCACCCACAAGGTGGCATCTTTATTCTACATTTCCTTTTTTAACAGCCTGGAGAGGATCAAGCTGTCCTTTATAAAAGGTGCTGCGAGTTCACATGAAAAGTGGAGGCCGCTGTACAAAGATTTGTTCCAATTTCTATTCTGAAATCATCAGTATTTCTTCCTTTCAGATCAAAGGAATCGATGGATTAATTACTTGATTAAAATTACTGATTTCACCATTGAGATGGGGATCAATTTACAAGTCAAGGCATCCACTTCAACACTTTTCCCATAGAAAATATAAAAGAGAAAGTGCTTTAGACAAGATTGCAGAAAAATCTCTTTATATTCAATTTATATTCAGAAATCATCATTATTTCTTCCATTCAGATCAATGGAATCAATTGATTAATTAATTGATTAAAAATACTGATTTCACCATTGAGCCAGGGATCAATTTGCAAGTCATGGCATCCAGTTCAACACTTTTCCCACAGTAAATGCAGAAGAGAAAGTGCTTTAGACAAGACTGCAGAAAAATCTCTGAGTGTTCTGTGTATTATATTTGTAATTCTCAGTATTAAAGCTTCCATGATGAAAACTCTGTGACATGTTTAAAACCAGCTTAAACACGTAAAGCCAGCCTTAAACCTGCCTGATACCAATCAAACAGTTCAGTCATTCAGTATTTACACACAAAAATCTCAATTTTTAAAAGCTATCAAAGATTTAGCATTAAAAAATTCAATCAAGGATCAGCTAAAAATGGGCCTGCCAAAAGAGAGAATTCTGTGCTACACACAACACATAGATTACAAAGGTAAACAGCTTTATCATTATGTATTTGAAATTAATTATAAAATTGCAAGTAATTACAGATTTCCCTTTGTCTGTGAAAATGCACTGAAGGTAGCACTAATTAAAAATTAATTCTCTACATGAGAGTGAGGCAGATTTGAATGTAAAGTCACAAATGAGGGAATTACATTAAGAAGAAGGAAAAGGTAAACAACCAACCAAACGACCAATTTTTCTCCCTAGAAGTTTTGTTAAGCCTGCTGTCTTGTTTTCAGTGCTGCTCTTTTGTGCCACAATCAGATTTATGTATTCCTTAATTCCATACTTGGTTATCATGAACTGGAGAGGTACCAATTTCTCTTCCACATTAAATAAAGTTCCCAGAAGCACACAGGGGTGAGTGCACACAAACACATGCTCTGATACTTTATGCAAAAATCTCAGAATAACCTCTATAATCTCAAAGAAAGATTGGAAAGGCAGAAAAGGGTTCAGAAAGCTGTTCCCAGGTTCTCCCAGAGTGTCTCACATTTGTGCATTTCACTTAAGATATTCCTTGGGAATGAAAACTCCGAGGTACTGAATTAAATGCCATTCATTTTTACTGCAGCCATAAAGTGCAGGAATCTATCAGAATTTGGGAATACAAACAGGGCCATGTGAATTATGCACACTGCTGTAGGATAGTTATTTACTGAAGAGAAATGTCCAGAGTAAAAGTTAATTTTTACTGGTGCTTTACTTTTCACACCCAATACAATTCTCTCTATTCCTCCTTAAAGATTGCCTGCCATCAAATTTAATGCAGTTTTACCAAACTTCTGCAGCTGGAAGACCCCTAAAAGTTTTTCACTTACAACACAAGCCATTGCAGAATTTTTGCACAGACTGAAATGGTTTTCATAGTTAAAAAAACCAATATAAGTGAAATAAGCTATTCGAACAAAACCACCCTTGTACATAAATATTTATTTTAGGCATTGGGCTGTGGCAATGGAAGAAAAGGAAAAGGAAAAGAAAAAGGAAAAGGAAAAGGAAAAGGAAAAGGAAGGAAAAAGAAAAGAAAAGAACCTGTTGTGATAGTTTATTAGAGGCCTGTTTTAATATAATTCCCTAAACCCCTGGCTTGCAGACAGTACAGGAAAAGAGAAATAATCTAAAAAGTCCAACCCTGTAGCCTTTCTACACCTACACACTAAAAATGTGAGAAATTAGACCAGTTCAAATCAAGGCTTTCTGCCTTGGGTAAGGAAGCAGATGAAAACATCAAACAAGAAAACAACAAAATAAAAACATCCCACAAATAAAAGGTCCATTTGGTTGGTTCCCTGGTAGGTACAGGAGCACGAGCAAATCAGCAGCTGTGCTGTAACCTCATAAAAAATAACTTTAGCCTGAGTTTAGAATTGATTATTTTGGGAAAATTTACGGGAAAAAATTCAAAATCTGCCAAATTGATGAGCTGGACTAAGATGAGGGCAGAAGAAAGGAGAGTTTTGCTATGTGTGCATCCAGCCATGGCCAACAGAGAGGGGATTATGTGAAAGAAGGACCTTATTAAATTTAATTTTTTTAACTACACACATGAGTTCAGCCCCTGAAGTGTTTTAAGGTGGACTTGAAACCCCCCTGCTGCCATCAAAGAAGGTGAGAGCTGCAATGGGATGTGTGTGGCCACCAGAAATCAGGGCAAGAAAAGGAATGAAGGCCCTCCAAAGCTGAAGGAAAGCTCTGTTTGCCTCAGAGAAAAACAAGTGTAGTGAGGAGTCAATCAGGGCAATGATCTGGCTTGAAAACTGATCTGTGTTCAATAGGAGGGTAACAAAATATTCTGTATTTTACTGACACCAAACCTGGGTAAAGACAATTGACCCCTCATCCCATCATTGGAGTTTCTACCTGACACAATCTGAATGAGCAAATCCAATTCCAAGCAGTGCAGGCAACCACAAAAAAGATGTTTACTTAGAAAGAATCCACAAAACAATCGATTAAAAATCATTAATTAAATAAAAAATTAAAAATAAATAAATATATTTAACAAATAAATATATATAATAAATAAATATGAATTTTAAATAAAAAAAATTAAATACTCTGTGTGTGCTGTTTCAATACCATTTCTGCATTTGGTGCCTTGCCCAGAGCTCTGAGAGCAGGTGGCCCCAATTTCAGTGATGGATCCAGAGTGGATCCATCCATTCTGGGTGCACTTCTGAGCATTAATGCAGAACAGCATCATTTGTTAGCTATTGCTAATTAGTGCCTCTAATGAAAAATGCCAGGCACAGAATAGGCTGCCTCTCCCAGTGAGGACATTGCAATATCTGGAGAAATTAAGTGGTGTACAAAACCTACAGCTTTCCTCCCAGCTGTATTCAACATTAGGCTATGAGGAATACTTTGCTCACACCAAAAAAAGAAAAAAAAATTCTTTCCCTTCCCATCAAATTGAAAGCCCATACAAATTCCCATTGCTGTTTTGTTGAAGATTAAAAAAAAAAATCTTCTTTTTGACAGCTATTTCTCATACAAGGAATGGAGATCAGAAGATTTTCCATGCCTTCTGGACCAAAGTTAATGTAGGAAAAAATTGGTTTGAAAGTCTTAAAGCTTATGCAAAAATGTATTTTCAAGGTAACAATTACCATGGACTATAAAAATTCCAGAATGATGGAACAGGTTTGTACTTTTCCCTCCCCTCAATACAACACCTGAAGCATGCACCTCCATTAGAACCATTCAAGAATCGTAGAAACCACTGGTTTTCAATTCACCTGAGTATCTAAATTATATCTGAGTTCATATCTAAAGAGATCACAAACATTCTCAGCAGCATTCTTCATTAATAACCACTTTTATTTTTATAAAGAAATATGCCTTTTTTCCTAATTAGGATGGCCTGGCTAAGTAGATACAGAAAGTAATTATTCAGAGGATGGGTTTGCTCTGGAGGAGCTGCAAATGTTCTTTCAAAAACTGTTCTACATGCAGAGAGTTTAAATTCCATGCCATGTGAAGTTCTAATAAAGAATATCTGCTAAATACAGAAATGCTCTTCCACTGCTGAGCCAGTTGGGAGCAAAGAAAAACCCTTTGAACCCTCAGTTAAAATTTCAGAGGACAGGAGAAACAAAATATGCAGCTGTGCACATTAAATGTCACATTATGTCACTGCAGTTTTATAAGGGTATTAATTTATTAAATATTTAATTTGTTTTTCTTTTCACTTCAGTAACTACACCATGCAACTACACCTAACCAGAGTCAAGCACTGCACCAATCTTCTCATGAGTTAAGAAGTTAAAAGCATAATGGACAGAAAGTTTAAAAGAACCTGGTCTTACTTCACCAAATTTAGGGGATTTTTATAATTACATGAAATCTTTCTCCAATGCAAACAGGGGAAACTCTACCACCATTACAGGCATCACAATCATCCAGGACAAGATTAAATTTCACAGAAATCTCAGGTGATCCTCTCCAAAATACAGTGATGTGGGTGAACACATTTCAAATTCCATGTGGCAGAACTTACAGACAACTTACAAATAATGGAAATCTCTTGGATTTGAGAGATGATGTTTTCTCAGGAATTCCAAGAAAGATAATGTGATGTTTCAGCAAAAGGAAATAAAAAGCCCAGGCAAAAAGTACAGGACATGTTTCTTCTTCAAGATCAAAAAACAAGATTTATTTCCTTGAATATGCATTAAAACATAAAATTATGAAATATTAAAATCCTAACATTAGTGGTGATTTGCTTGTGCTGCAGCTCAGTTTAAATGTTCAGCACCATGAAACCTCAGTTCAGGGTGGCATGGGAGCACACTGACAATTTGGAATGTTAGAACAGGTGGAGCTGTTAAAGGAGATTTTGCACAAGACAAAAGTGTTCTTGCCCAGCACTCAGGGCTGCTCCAGAGTGCTTGGCACAGCAGGCTGGAATTCCAGCACTGGGAATCTCAGGAACCTGCAATTCCAGCAACTTCTCATTCACCTACTGATCTCCCCAAATATTTGGGGTTTCCTTTAAACTAAGAAATGTTATTATCCAAATAAACAACACTCTACTGTGCAGCCAACAATAGCTATGGAAATATAAATGATGAAAAGGTGACAGAATACAAATTACCTGGAAGAAATTAATATTTGCTAGTTTAAAACACAACTGAGTGCCGTAATGCCACAAGAAAAAATACAGGAAACACGGGAGGAGCCTGCCCTTTAAAAGATATTTGCATAAGAAATGGAAAAACTTCACACTCCATCTCCCTCCTGTGAGTATCTGACTCCACCAAGTGCATCAGCAAAGCTGCCACGAGCAGATGCCAACACTGTAATTAATTCTCAGGACCCTTTTGTTTTACTACAGGGAACCCAAGTGAAATAGTTGGGTGAACTAAACTGAGCATCGAGTGCATTCAGCTGCTGATGGCAAATTGATTTTTTCACAGCAGGCTATCAGCACCGTTTTAGACAAGCATTTCATTAAGACACAGCAAACATAAACTCCTTGTGACTTTGAGCTACCTTCAGCACAGCATCAGGATCAAAGAACAAGCAAGAGATTTGAGACTACCCTTAAAATAAAAATTGGGTGTTTGACACCATGTTCTCCAGACAGAGCAGAACAGAAATCAAACTCCAAAAGATTGCTTGTGCAGCATTTAAGTTTGCTAACAACAGAACTGGCATGGACTCCTGGCAATTTCTAGATGAATCTCCCAGCTTTTTTCCTTAAAAACACCTGCTGGGAGTTCTGGATGAAAGCCCTCACAATCCCTGGTTTTGTCCAGGTGACTGTCCCAGCAGTGCTCCTCTGACAATTAGCAAGGACAGCTGACTTAGCACAACATGCAGAAATATCCTCCCTGGTGCCTGGGCCATTCCTCTGCACCCCTGGTGAGGATGGAAGCAAAAATTGAGCAATTCCAAAAAAAAGAGGGCTCTGAGAGTGCTGTTCACACAGTCTAATCCCCAAGGTGAATCCTCTCCAACTCATCCCACCAGGTCTTCCACAAGCTGTAGCATCCCCTGATTCAAAGCAGGAGCCTTGGCAAGAGAAATGAAAAGTGGGATCAGAACAAAAAATTAAGAAAATAGTGTTGCCACAAACTGATCTTGATTTTTTTTACAACTTCTTAGATGGCCAAAAATATGTTAGTAGTTCTGTTTGATTCTCATTTGGGTTCAACAGTGGCTGAAGTTCCCAACCAATAAAACTTCAAACTAACAAACAGTTCATGCTGAGCTCCTGTCCAGGAAAGAAAATAAAAGGAAAGAAATAAAAGGAAAAAAATAAAATAAAAGGAAAGAAAATAAAGGAAAGAAAAGGAAATAAATAGAAGGAAAGGAATAAAAGGAAAGAAAATAAAAATGTTCAAGTTAGTGTTTCCTCCAAGCTCGGTTCAATCAGCTGCACTTACATAAAAAAACTGGGGAAAATGCTGCCTTGTTTGGTGGTTTTGCTTTACCCTTTCAGACAGGGTTACTGGGCCTCTACTTAATGAGAATTTTTCATTGAAAGCTCAGCCTTTTAATGCTTTCCTGCCAGAAATGAGGCTGAACTCTGTACAGCAACTCCCTCCTCTATTCACTTCCTGTCCTTCCCATCCCATGGAGTTTATCTCAAAATTTCCTGTCCCCTGCTCCATTCCCAGCCTGCCTTTCCCTCCCCTCCCCTGGCACTCAGCTGCCTCTTTATGGGCTGCACACTCTCGTTTCTGGGATGTTTTTATTTCCCAGCTCCTCACTCAGCTCCATCTCTGGTCCAGTTTTCCCTGGTTCTTCATTTCTGTTTGTTCTTTTCCACCTTCTTGGTATTCTCCCTAAAATCACCCAGATTCCAAAGCCAGTGGGGGATATCAGAGATATTTTTCATCTTGGTTGTGCCAGTCTAACCTGGAAAGATTCAGTAGAGCCCACAGTCCCACACCAAAATGAGTGACAGGTAATGGGTGCATTTAAAATGATCAGCTGTAAAATAAATATTCAAAACAGTCCCTTAAGTGAAATGTAATTATTTCATTTAAGAGGCCCAAATTAGGACCTGCTGGCAGATTGCAGTTGATTTTTTACAATTGCAGAGTTTATAATTTTTCGGAGTTGACATTAAAAAAATCTGAGATTTTTAACAAAGAGTTTTAGATGGCTTGCTTTGCTCATTTTAACTCCAGCTAATTGTTCTGTGTACTTGAGTGTTCTTTTAAAAATGCAAATTTGATGCACAAAAATATGTCAAATATGGGGAAATTCATTATTTTTCCATGTGAAGCAGCTCAGGCAAATGAAAACTCAAAAAATGCAACTAATAAATCACAAGCAGAGTTTCCTCAGTTCTTTTACAGTTGCTTAGGATGATGAAACAAAACACTTCCTTTAACTGGCTGCTCCTTGTTCTTTCTGCACTGTGCTGTTTTCCCTGTGAGATTTGAAATGATAAGTAACTGGAAATTAGGAGGAGAATTAGTCCATTAATCTGCAGCAATGACACAATGATTAATTATATTAGCTCACTGCCCCTTCTGCTTTCAAACCCCACAGTCAGAAAATAGGTTTTGTTCAGTATTCCAGAAGGGATATGAAAATTAAATTGACACAATTTAGCAGAGTCCTGCAGGAAAGCCATGCCCACCTAAGGTAGGAGATGGATGGATCCCCGAATTCACAAGAAAATGCAGATGTCACCCCTACCCCTGGCAGAGCAGTGTGCAGGTAAAGAACCTTCCCAAAGGGCTCAGGAAAAGAGGCTGGGAAGGGCCAGAGGTGGAAATAGATCAGGCAAGCCTGAGCTTGTGCATCCTCCTGCAAAGCTCTCCGAAAGGTTTCACCCTGATTCCACCTGTATTTAATATTTACAGTTTCTTTTATTCAGTCTGCTTTAAACCACATAATATTTGAAACACCCTGAGCATTTTCTATGCCCTGGTGAATATGAAATAAATGATGGCCATTAGGGTCTAGGAAGGCAGGTGGTGAATTAAAATCACAGCCACACCAACCCAAACCCCCACAAATCCCAGGTTTCTGGGAAATAATGCATTTCAGGAGGAGCACATTACTTTTAAGGAACATTTTCAGTGTTGGAAAATGCTAAAATGCAATCCTCCCTTCCAAATGCATGTCTTTAGCATGATGCAATATAAATTTGCACATTTGTATATTAAAATTTCATATGTTAATAATAATCAATTTACAAAATTTTGCTTTTTATTAAATGAGTCTTTTTTTCCTCTAGAATTATGAATAATATCAGAGATGTGGAACACAAAGCTATGGCAACAGAACCAGGCTCAGCAGGTGACCTTTGTGCCTTGGCTTTGACATGGACACTCTTTGCTGCTTCCAGAAAATCAAAATAAACTGGCTGCAAAGTTTATTGTTTTAAATTTATTTTAAATAATTTTAAAATTTTTACTTATTTGTTTATTTATTATATTATCTATATTGTATAATAATAATAAATAAATAATTATATTTAATGATTTAAAATAATTTTTAAAATTTAAATAAATTTAAATTATTTTAAATTTAAATTTAAAAAATTAAAGTTGTCTTTAAATGTATAACACAAAACAAAACAAAGTTTCCATGTGAGGAAGGGCTTTATAGAATCAAGGTCTGTACAATCATGAAGAAGATTTGATCAAAGAATTTTAATGTTTGTCCTGCAATACAATCAGGAGATAACCACATTATTGGGAAAGAAGGGGGGAAGTGGCAGTGAAGTTAAAGGATTTGTTTTGTTTCATTTAGAAAGGTGGCACTTCATATTAGTCACTCAAGTAACTCTTAGATGGCCTTTTCTGCAGTGTCTGGATAAACTGGATTATTATGGGCAGGCAGAGGATGTTAGCAATGCACATTACCCAGGAATAATTTTATCAAAATTTAACCCTGTACTTTATTGCAAATTCAGATCATAATGAAAACAGGCAGACTGTTAAATATGAGAGAATACCAAAATCTTCAGCTGGTAAGCCAGAAAAATCTAGATGCTTACAACTTATTCATTTTCAGATAAATTAACTGTACTTTTTAACCCATTTGAAACAAACCCCATGACCCATAAATCCCCTTTGACACACAAATAAACTCAGCACCACCCAGGGAATCCATCCCTGGTGCACCAGGGAGGCACCAGGCTGTCCCTGCACACAGGACACGTCCTGCAGCTGAATCCATGCCTGCTGCTCTGTAATTCTGATTATTCACACAGTTCTGGGGGGGAGTGGAACAGCAGGAGATCCTGCACGGGCTGCCTGTAACAGAGACCTCAGTCCTTGGCACTGGGATTATTAAGAGCCTGATAAGTTAATTTTAGAAAAAAAAACTCAACAAAATATTCTTAAATATATATTAGAATATCTACCAATATTCTAATAAATTTAAGTAGTGTTCTTAAATGATAACATTGATTAAGAATATGACATATAAAGCTAATTACATTTTCTTCCCCAAAGTTAATCACCACTGGAGAGGCAGCAAACACCACAGCAATGCTGGTGCATCCCAGCCCCAGGGGCAGCACCTCTGGGGATCAGCACATTAAAAGCTACCTTCATGCAGTAACCATCCATTTTCTTTTATAAATCTTCCAATATTCTTCCCCTGCCAAAAATAATGTCATTTTTCCTTCACAGGTACTGACGCCTGAAATACCTGATTGAAATATATTTGATTTCCCACTAAAAAACAATTGAAAAGGAAAGAAAAAATTAAAAGGTTTTATTTTTTTAAAAGTGCTTGTGTTCTGCTCATTACACATTATGAAATAGGAATCTGCAGGTGCTGCAATCTCCCTCAGGGCACTCACTTCCAGCTCGTGCTGACTGGAAGGGGCTCACCCCAGTGGCCTCTCCCTCTGTGTTTTTAAGAGCTTGGCATCTCCTGCCAAACCCACTACTGACTCCCCAGGTTTGCCTCAGAAAGAATTAGTCCTAAAGAAGGGAAATTTAAAAAACCAGGCTTGAAAACGTTCTCCCCAGTATCACCATGTTACACAGGCTTTTGAAAGAGCATAATTCAAATTTAAATAGACAGGTCCCCTTGCCAAAGTTTACAGTCAGATCTCAGAATTTCACCCATTTAGGAGCTGAGCTTTTAAGGACTCAGGTAACAGATGTCTCCATTTCTGCAGGTGAATTACTGTGCATTCCCTGTATGCCAGCAGAGTTGACACTATTCTTTTGCTGAAGAAAGATCATGACATTCCAAGACTTAAAGACATGGGGATGTGTTTGTCAGCCCTGGAATAACCTGAAAACAGGTGAAAATGATTCTTGTGGTGGTTTAGGGAGAAAATGGGGTTTTCCCCCTGTTTTGGGTACTATTTCATGGCAGTCCCACTAAAATCTGACCACTTGTGCTCTTGCTTCCTTAGGGGTATTGAATTTCTTCTTGCATGGAGTGAGCTCCAGGGAGGAGCCTGCATTTACAATTTTTCAGTGACTCAGGAGCAGCACCCACAGTTCTGCTCCTGGCTTGTGGCCACGAGTGACAATGCTAAGAGAGCTTCAGCAAAGGCTTATTTCATAAAAAGGAATGACTTTCAGGCAAAAAGGCAACTGGAAAAAAAGAAAAGAGAAAAGGAATGGATTATAATATACTTCTA
>VZTZ01030486.1:0-41548 GCA_013400955.1 Drymodes brunneopygia | reverse complement strand
AATATAATATAACATAATATAACATAATATAATATAATATAATATAACATAATATAACATAATATAATATAATATAAATTCCTCAGCATTTGCTAGCCCTGAGAGTTTGGGAAGAGCCCTGCTACTTAAGCCATCTCTCTCTGTTGTCCTTCCAGGCATCCTTCCTAAATTACTTCAGTTTCTGCTGGTTGCTCCCAGGCTTCACGTGCTGTAATTCACTTTAGTTTTCTCAGGGCTGAGCTGAGCTGGCTCGTGCAGGTCCCTTCTCTGTTTATCCTGCACAGAGGAGACACTCTGAATTGTCTCTGTGTCCTCTCACTCAGAGGTTCAAGTCCAAATTGTCTGAGTACCTTGCCAGAAACTCAAGACCAACAGAAGTAAACAGTCCTGTCAAATAATGGGCATCAATCAATAGGAGAATGAGAATTCAGAATTATGACAATACATTAGTGAGGCTAAAAGACAAAGCACATCAAAGCCTCACACAGAAAATGACACTTTGTCATTCTCTTCATTTTCTAGCTCGAAATGTTAAGCAGAAGCAAAAGCCACGTGTGAAGGAGGAGCCCCTGTGAAAGCTGCTGTGAACCCTCAGCCAGTACAAGACAATCTCGACCTTCATGCCACAGCATTAACCCGAAGTTCCTGAAAGGAGGAATTGCTTCAAAAGCCAGGCATTTTCTCAGGGGTGAGAAATGCCTGCTAAAGACCTGGCTGAAACTCCTGAGGCCACATTACCTCTTACATGTGACATCTAAACTGCTTTATCTGAAAGGGATATTTAGAGAGCTCTGACTGCTCTGCTACCTGAACAGAATCCAGCACAAGTGTGGACTAACAGAAAGTCCATGGCAAAGCTTTAGATATCCTTGCTATTAATCTAAATTTTTATCCTGTGAAGTGTGAGTGCACCTGCTTCTCTCCTTTGTGCCTAAAGAGTTATTTCTCTTTGGGATGGGTCTGGCATGAAATACCCAGAGATAAAGTGCCACCAGCAACACCAGAGGAAACAGTTCCCTGAAATGGAAATTATGTTTTTTATCATGCAGTAGTGTCATTTTAGTAAGAGCCTAAATGTGGATGCACAGAAACTTTTGCCCAGATAAGCTCACCATGCAGAATAGGCTCATTGAGTGCCAGCACCTTTGATTGCCCTGGCAGTGCTGATTTGGCACTGAGAGCTGCAGTGCCACTGGCAGCAGGTGACATTTGGGAAGCACTGTTTGGGCAGAGACACCCAGCAATAAATGGTGTTTGAAAGAGCAGAAATGACTCAGCAGAGTGAGCTCTGAGCCCAGAACCGCAGCCCTGTCCTGGGATGGACCCAGAGCACTGTGGGGAGGAGGTGAGGGAGGGGATTCTGCCCCTCTGCTCTGCTCAGGTGAGGTCCCACCTGGAGCACTGCATCCAGCCCTGGTTCCCAGCACAGCAAGGACATGGAGCTGCTGCAGAGAGTCCAGAGGAGGCCACCAAGGTTATCTGAGGGATGGAGCACCTCTCGTGTGAGAAAAGGCTGGGAAAATGGGGTTTGTTCAGCCTGCAGAAGAGGCTCCAGGGTGAGCTAATTGCAGCCTATCCATAGCTGAAGGGAGCTACAAGAGAGACAGAGAAGAACTGAGAACATGGGCATGCAAAGCAGGGGAATGATTTTAAACTGAGAGTAGCTTTGGCCTGGATATCAGGGACAAATTCCTGCCTGTGAGGGTGGAACAGGTTGCCCAGAGCAGCTGTCGATGCCCCATCCTTTGGTGTCCAAGGCCAGGCTGGATGGGGCTCTGAGCAGCCCGGGACAGTGGAAGGTGTCCTTACACCTGGTAGGGGGATGGAAACCATCCCTTTAAGGTCCCTCCCAAACCAAATCATTCCATCGTTCTATGAAATGCTTAACGAAATGGATTTTTTAGCCAACTTGACCTCTCAAATCCCGGGAAGTGCCGCGCTCGTGTTCATTCCGCAGCGCAAGTTCATTGGCACAGCAAAGGGCAATGAAGGCGAAGCACCGAGGTGTCGCCCGCCCCTTGGACTGCGATTTCACCGGAATTCTTCAGCAATCGGGATCCTGGAGCTCCATCTGCTGGCTCCGAGGGACCGGCCGGGGAGGAGGTGACACCTCGGGATGAGGAATCACAGAATCACCGGGCTGGAAGAGACCTCCAAGATCATCGAGTCCAACCCATGCCCCAACAACTCCACTAAACCACGGCACATAGTGCCACGTCCAATCTTTCTTTAAACACATCCAGGGATGGTGACTCCATCACCTCCCCGGTATTTTACCACTCCTTCCATAAAAAACTTTTTCCTAATATCCAGCCTGTATTTCCCCTGGCACAGCTTGAGGCTGTGTCCTCTCGTTCTGTCAGAGAAAGAGACCAAGCCCCACCTGACTACAGCCACCCTTCAGGGAGTTTTAGAGAGTGACAAGGTCACCTCTGAGTCTCCTTCTCTCCAGGCTGAGCACCCCAGCCCCCGGGCACTGCAGGGTTAAGGGACCCTCCCTCCCTCTCTGGGGAGATGCTGCTGCTGCTGCAGGGTCACAGCATCCCCACATGGCCTGGGCCCCGTGCTCATCCCAGCACTGTTTGGCTCTGGAAGGTCTCAAAGTCCTGCAAATGAGCTCAAAAGTCTTTGAAAACCACAGCGACTTCCAAGTGTTATGGTACACGAGGACATTTCAAAAGGCATGAGGAGCTTACCTTTGGTTGCACCCAAGTCGGCAAATTCTTGTAGGTGAATTTTAATGTGTTCACTATCAAGTATCCTAATGTCAATGTCCCCAAAATGGTTAGCAATAAGTGGCAAAACCCCCACGAGCAGACAGCTTCTCATAGTCCATTTTCCCCCCTTCCCAACAGTGTCTCAAATGAGTTCTTTTCTCTTTTACTGCCGTATCAGTTTCACAGTCAGTCCATCAGCCCTGCTGCAGTGGAAATTGGCCTCTCAAACCCCTCTTCCCCTCAGATGTTCACCAATTTACCCCGTGTAAATTGAGGAGAACCTGGTCAAATAATCACAGAACAGCCAGGCATAAGGGCAAGGCTCATTTGTGCATCTTCTCGATGAGAATTCAGTTTACAGCTATTTACAAAGCACTTTTTATATCTGAAAGTTTTGATGAAATCACTCATATTTTTAGAAATAAATGTGAGGGGTTTTATTGTTAATAGCTATTTACATGGCCACAACTTTATTAGAAATGTGCCAGTTCTGTCTTTTCCATAATTGGTGCATAAAGGTTAGAGAGACTTGTGAAAAACTGGTGTTTTGACACTCTCCACCCGCAAATTAAGCTCCTTTGACAAACACTTTCAGCTTGCTTCTCTCATAAATTTGAATTTAAGCACTATCTTTTCCTAGAAAGAAAATAAAGGGAAATTAACTTTCCTCTTTCCCCATAACACCAGATTGAGCAGGAGCCATCGAGAGCAATAGAAGTGCTAACTGTTTTCTGCTGGGTGCTTAAGAGAAACAGATGGGTGTAATTATGGTTTTATGGAGGTCTTACCTAAAATGCTTCCACTCAACTGCCACATTACAGCTTGATTCTCAGTTATAAATACATATATTAATCTTTGTTAAGGTCTGTACAGATTTTAAGCTCGTGGCGACCTCCCAGGGAAGGAAACCACAATAAAACCAGAAGGTGATGCTGGAACCTGCAGGACTTGGAGGAGGGGAGTTCTCCTCGGTTAGAACCACTCGGATGGTGCAGAAAGCAGCAGAGGGAGCCAGCTGCCTTGCTTTGGGTGCCCTGCAGCCAGCCCAGCACCTGCTGTACCCCATTGTACAGGAAATATTGGGAAAAGCTGAGCTTTGCTGCATCATTAAAGTTCAGTGACTCATTCAGGCTGTACCACCACCCCTGGCAGGGAGCAGCACCCAAATGCTTCCCATGGACCTGAAAAAAACCCCAATTCGGTTGCAAAACTAACTGAGAGAGAAATAAAAACCCTGTCTTCATCTCCCACCCCTTTGCATCTGTGAGAGCATTTTATCTTCTGATATGAACTGCAGAAACACCTTCGCTCAAATCAGTGAGGAAAGTTTTACACAGAATTTAACTTCTCTGCCAAAACCAGCAACAAAACCAGCAGTGCCACCCTCTCAGTATCACCCTTAGTGTTTAATCACCTTTAATTCCATTAAAATAATTTTCTTCCCATACAATGAGACAGTGTAAAAAAAAAAAAAAAGGCAGCAAAACACAGCTAATGCTGCAACATGCACTTTAAAATCTGAATCTGAAGTTCAGTTTTAGCAGGTAAAGTAATAAGAACACAAAAATCCTAAAAGACACAAGTCCTCCCACTCCCTTCTCAGAGAATCTCTTCCTCTTTGCTTCTCGCACTTCATAATGTTAAGGCTCAATTTATCTCTGTGCGACCCCAGTTCAATCAGTCTTCAATGCATTTGCACAGGTGCTCAGGAGGAAAACAATTAATCATTTAATCATTTAATTACAAAGTGCTGAATTAATAATGCGGGCGAACCTGACTCAAAATGAGCAGGGCATTGTAGTACTGACACCTGGGAAGAGGTGAGGCAGCCAACATGAATTTATTTGGAAATTGTGCATTATTTGGAAGAAGTAAAAGCCAATAAACACAGAATCAGGCTGATTCTGCAGGTATCCTCTCATGAGTGGAGTAAAAGGTTGAGTTCTGTGGCTATAAATATACTCATATTTACAGAATGCCCTAATTAGGACCAGTGAAAGGAGGAAAATTGCAGATTCTCATTCTATTAAATATCCTTTGTACAATATGAGTCATGTAGGCAGCAGATGAAGGGTGTGCTGGAGCAGCACTTCTCCCAGCTCAGGGGCTGAATGTCTCCAGGGTGCTCCCAGCTCCCCAGCACGTGTCCAGCCAGCCTGTCCCTCCCTGCCCCAGGGACTCCTGGCGTGATGCAACTCAGCACACTGGGAATGGCCTGGAACAGGATGCAGGAGCTGCAAAGTGAGGCTGTCACCTCAAAAGATCATTGCTGTGATCCCCTTGTCCAGCAGGCTCACTCCAATTAAGAGTGCAGACATTTTTTGTGATATTTAAAAGACCAAAAATTGGATTTTCTTCTTTCTTGAACGGTATGGGATATTCCTTCTGGGGGGATTTTATGGGGCTCATTTTCTGGAGAAAATCTGTGTTGTTAGTGACATCCCTGAGATAACCTGGCTCAGCCAGAAATTTTAATTATAGAATCCCCATTGCCCAGGCCGCTGCAGCTGCTCTGGAGCTGTAGGGCAGTGGTGAGTTTGCAGCACTGGATTGAGCATTTCCCCTCAGTGAACAGATCTGTCCTGCAGGTAAAACAAACTTTGTGGGATTCCTGACACTGCTCCAGGACTGCGGGTGGTGAGCCTGAGCATCATTTGCTGTCACAGCCAAACCCCCTCTCCCATAATGACAGGTTTCACTCTCCCAAACCTGAGGTGTCTCACACTGCTCCAGGATAATCCTGCAGCCAGGTCCCAGGGCTGTGCTCAGCCTCCATCTCTGCCGCTCACTCATCCTGTGAGCTGCTCGTGCTGCCTGCCACAGTTACAAATGGGAAATGTTTGTAAGGACATCACAAACACGGATGAAAGCCAGTTAAGCAATGTTTCTAAAGGAGGGAAAAAGAAACACAGGGGTGTCCAGTGTTTGCTTAAAGCACTGAATTCTTTAATGTTATTTTTCATAAGCCATAGCCCACCTGTATATGCTAATAACAAACTGCACTGCAGATGCCTGAGGTAATCACAGTGATGTGTGAGATGCAGAACAGAGTTTGGGTAGGATTTAAGGATTAATTTTGAATTGATTTTTGCTTTATCTCAGCTCTATTTTGTTCCTTTATTTATACCATAGAATAAGATATCCTGTAAGGTTTTGGTTTAATTTCTGTGATATACAGAGCACTTGCACAGTCTGCTGGTTCTATAGTGATCATACCATTCTATTAATACTTTCAGAATTAGAAATTAAGGGTGTTTTCCATTTGCTGTTCTGCCACAGGAAAGAACTGCTGAGCTTGGCCCAGTGGGCTGTAAATTCAGTGTGGCATAGACATGTGCATAAACTATTTCCTTGACTTAGATCTAGGTCTGTTTTAATGCTGTTGCAAGAAACATTAAAAGCGTAATAAATGGCCAAAAATGGGATTATTCACAGAATGAACTCTAACTTGTAAATTACCACACAATCCAGGAATAACTGCATTAAATATCCTGGCACAACACAGTTTGTCTGCTTTACTGTCATTGTCTGAAGAGATCAAAATTCTGATGCTTTTCAATGATCTCCACACACTGACGTGACTTGAGAATTTCTAGGGAGTCTATTACAAATTACATCCTAAAGAGGAAGAAGTTATGTGAAAATTATCTTTCAAAAACCACTTTTCAGACACTTGGAAGGAAAAGGAAGCAACTGGGCCTGGATATTTGACAATAAATTTGAACATTGCAATTTCTCACCTCCACAGTAACAGTCCCACCACAGCAAACACTTTTCCCAACAAAGCCATCCCAAATACTCTGCTCTTACTGTTACACACCCCAACATAAATTTTTACAAAAGTCTCCTTAGTCTAAATGCTACCAGTCTATTAAATGTGCTCCTGAGAACTACACACTAAAATGTATTTCCACAAACATTTACTGAGAGACAGGAACAGATAAAAAATACTCCCTTACTTCTACAAAGCCATCTTCAAAAGATGTGCATCCTCCTCAGCCTGTGACTTAGCCTATCTCTATTTCCCTCAGATTATCTCATTTGGTACCTAAATAACATCAGAGAAACTCAGCTTTTTTATTTTTAGCTTTTTATCTACAATACAGTTTATTGCCTGTATTTAACACTTGAAAGAATTGCATGCCCAGAAATTTTCCCACGTTTTCCTATTTGTGCAATAAAAAAGTTACCTCTATCTATAGATTATCTCCTAATTGTGTCTGAAGATCAGCACAGCTGCAATGCTGACAGAAGGATTCCTTACCCCTCAAGCCAACAGGTCAGAAATTTCATGCTGATAGTTTTATATAGTTTCATTTTTCCATGAACCAAACAGAGAGGAAGCAATAATAATAATATAAAAGCACTTGCAGTGTATGCTTGACTCCTTGCCAATAGAGGATTTTTGTTCCTTTAATTTTTTTTTTGTAAATTATCCAATTTTTGGCATTTTCAGTTTGAGAATATCTCCTCTGATTCCTCCAGATTAATCCCTTACAACTTGTTTTTCCTCTCACTAATAAGCAGCACATTCCTTGGCACTTCATGTGTAAAGACAGTTGAACTACAAACATTTTTTGCTATTTATTCATGTTGTGCTTGTTTCTCAATAACTTTGAGCAACTGGAAAACAAAAAGGCAAAATATCTGCTTGGTATTGAAAATATTGGCACAAGCAGAAAGCACAGCTGCTTTCATAACTGCTCTGCTTTGCCATCAGAAGTTACGAGCAACTCAGCTAATGAGTGTCAAATGATTTATATGATCCATATATTAATTGAAAGTGGGTGTGCTGAGAGCAAAATTTCAGGTTGCTGTGCAGAAAGACATTTCACACGTTTTATTGTTCAGCAATGCACATTACACACACAAACATGCAGCCACTGGTTAATCTGAATTGTTCATTTGTGTGAACTGTGATGCCATTCAGGTCTTTGAAATTGTCTGGGGAGGGGGGGAATAAAAGCCAAATCTGTAGCTGTCATTTCTTCTTGGACAGACCTACTATGAAACTGCAATAAATCTCTTTTCCAACTGTTCAAACACAGAAAGGATTTTCCCTTTCTACACATAACCCATTGCATGTGGGAAAAATGTGTTGTTCTTGTAGCCTGCACTGCATTGTGAACTTGCTGACCCAGGGATTCATGTTTGAAAAGATATGAAGTCATATGTAGGATTTCAGTTTTTGTTCTGCTCACCAACATGACATGAGCTTTATGAGGGTTTTTTTCAATAGTTATTTGTCTTAGAGAATTAATCAGAATCTGAGTTAGCCTTAAGAGTGCTCAGGTCATTCAGCCCTGCCAGCACACACCCAAAAAGTGTTTTATTTATGATGACAAACTGCGAAACTTCTATTTTTAACAAAGGCATAATGTACCCTGGATAAACTTCATTAAAACACGTGTTCTCCAGAACTAATGGTGCAGATAATAAATGTACAGCCTTTAAGGAACTGAAGGAGGCTCCTGTTGACTCTGCTCTTCCAGTAAAAGAGGAAGCCATCAATACTCTCACATTTCTACCGTTACCCCTGGATGAAATCTAGAGAGCACAGCATTTTTGCACTATTAATAGTAAAAGATAGGTCTTTGGTGAAAAAGTGATGTCTGTAGCACAGATCAGGGTGATTAATTCAGTGACATATCTGTCGCCCTGGTTTTACAGGGCCCCATAAGTTGTAACACTGTAGCTGTAGTTTCCCATGCTTTTTCTGTAAACATGGTCCTTGTTTTCCTAAACCAACCAGGATTGTTTTGCACTTGTAGAATTGTTTTTCATTCCTTTCCCTGGGGTGGAGAAAGATGATTGACCATGTCCTTGTCCTGTAAACCTTTAGGGGTGTTGACCCCTTTCACCAATCTCTAACTGTCCTTAGAACCCTATAAAAATAGGTAAATAAAGAAGGGCAGGACTTTTGGTCGGTCCTGCCTGGTGAAACCACTGCTGCTCTGTGACCCGCGTGTTTCTTCTGTTGACAACTAACCAACACATATCTTCACTTGTTGCCCTGTGTCAAGGCTCTCACTGTTTTGAGGAATTTGACAGAAAGCAAACATACATGAATTCACATTTAGAAAATGTATAGGCTATCCCTCCATCTCACAGTTTCCCAGTCAGTTTCTAATATCCAAATTTTCATTTTCTCAAAGAGAAGAAAAGATCAGCTCACTACTAAGTTAAGGGCAAATAGTAAGTCACACAGATAGCAGAATATAACATTCATGTCTCATTATTATTTCATATATAAACCTTTACCTTAAAGTGTTATCTAAAATAACACACATGGTTATGAGACAAAATAGCCCATATAAACTATGCTGAAAATATCATCTTTATTTACAGGAACCCAATTAAAATGAACTTTAATTGTGTTTGAGGTCTGCAGAGCCAGACCCCAGCCTGGATTATTCTGCTGGGCTGAGCTGAGGAGAAGATGCTCCTCACACAGATGGGGAAAGCCCTGGCCATGCAGGGATGTGCCTCACCTGCTGCTGGAAGGGCTGGGAACAGCTTGCAAACATCCCTCTCTGCTCATCTGTGATGTCCTGTCACCCATCCCACGCTTCAGACTTTACAGAGACATGCAACCTCTGTTCAAGTGAACTCTAAATCTGCTCCTGGTGGTGTTCTGCCTGGACATTGTGAAATTTAGCCAAAAAAAGAAAAAAAAAAATCTTTGACATCCTTCCTTTCTGTTTGAGTTTCTACATAGATATGCATTATCATCATCTTCTAGTGCTGCTGGTAATCACAACTATAGGTGATATGCAAAGAGAAAATCAGAAATAAATGAGGTTATTTCATAGGCACTTCTGTAACCATGTAATTCACTGCATGGTTAATTTACTGAACTCCAGTACCTGCTTTGTGGAAAAACAACTGCCCTGGGTTGTATAAAAATGCTGCCTTTGAGAGCTAAGAAGCCCCACAGTGCTTTAGCAAGCATGAATTAGATTCCAGAAGAAAGATGCTTTGCAAGCAGAGCACCCAGAGAGAACCAGCTCTCACAGAGCCCCTGTATCAGCACCATTAGCACTTGTTCTCTCCTGATTTAATGAAAATGCTCTGCTTCCAAAGAAATAGATAATCACATTATACTGGATCTCCCAGGTTTTGAGCAGCCAAGCTCCCAGAAAAATCACTGAATGAGACAATAGGATTACAGAATCCATAGCTACAGGCTGTGTTTGTCACAAAGCATGGCCAACACTCACACTGAGGCTGCAGGGTTATCACATGGTTACCTGTGCTCTATAAAACACAGATGTCACAATGAACACATCATGAAACAGCACTGTACTATGAGATATTGTGAGTATGTTATTTTTATTATTATTTGTCATTACCTATGACCAAAACATCAACACCTCAGTGTAAGCACTGCAAAACATACATGTGATTTTACAGGTGGAACAGTGACAGGTTCAAACAGTGCATCTGTTGTCTGTCCACGGGATCTGGAAATAAGGCATATGGTCAGCAGAACAGGAGAGTTTAAACAAACAGCTTTCCTCCCACACACCTTAACTCTGCCAGTCATGCTGCTGGGTTCCCCAAATCCCAAATCCTGAGGGGGTCACACCTGAGGAAGGCTGTTAGCTGGCTGAAACACCATTCTTTGAGTTTTTTCGCTTTCCTGTGTACAAAGGAAACAAACAATGAGTAGCTAAAGGGTTTGGTCTTTTTACAAACCTTGGCAGAGCTTTCTGCTAGGATGATGACTGTGCAGCCTGAGAGGTTCCATTTGTTCCTGCCAGAAAATCTGACACTGAATCCCACTCAAGGGACCTTGACATGAAATTGCAGAACTGACCACACAGCCGTGATGGATTTCCCAGTTTTCCCAGGCAGCCCTGGCAGAGCTCCCAGCAGTGGCTGTGGGCAGGGTTAGCAGGGTGGCCACCTGGCACCCAGGTGCTTTTGCCTGTGCAGTCTGACAGCGTGGCGCCGTTTCCTCTTGGGCTGCACACATTCCTGCCCGTGGGATGGCCACTGGAAATCCTGGGCTGGCTCCTGGCTGCTCGGGCTCTCCACGTCCTCACAGTCAGAGTCCTCCTGCTGCAGCGAAGGGAAATGCCTGTCTGGGTAAATCTCCTTCAGTTTGTGCTCAAAGAACTCGTCCAGGCACCGCCCGGCCTCAGCCACCTCGGAATCTGGCTGTGAGGGAATGAATGGGAAATCATTCCGTGTCAGCACACACAGAAATCATGGAGAATCCATCCCAAAGAACTGCCCCAGCCCAGCAACCCACCTCAGCTCTGCCTGCTACGTCTCCTTCAGGCTCTGCACATTTCCTACAGCCCGTTAGTGCAGGTGAAAACCAGGTGCTGCTGTTCAGGAACACACCTGTGCTCCTCTAAGAAGAGGAGATGTGCAGGGAACCAGAAGGAACAGCAGCCAACACTGCTCAGCACTTTCTATGCATTTTATTTTCCCCAAGTGTTTTGCTGGCTGTGATTGGCCTCTCCCAGCAAACTCAACATTCTAAAGATGCCTGTGAAGATGTCTCTCTTTAATTTTAGATCCATATGTGTCTCAATTTCTCATATAAACTTTGTCCCTGTCATTAAAAAAAACCCAACATAATTTCCAAAGACCAAAACTGATCAATCCTCCTGTTTATCCCAATCCCAATCTGATTTCCATGGAACCAGCAGTGAGAGCCACTGAAGGAGCCAGCCCCTGCTGTGTATCCCCCCAGCCAGGGCTGTTAGGAACATACATAATTGAACTTTGCACAGTTCCAAAACATGAGACGCACGTCAGTCACAAGCTCCTCAGGGGCAGAGTAGTGACACTTGTCCTTTTTTTGCAGCTTCTTTCGTATGGTGGACAAATCCATTGGCCTTTTGATGATCTGGTAATAATGCCGGGCCTGCAATGACAATAAAAGGCAGGTATGTGACATTTTTAGTTAAAACATTTCCTGTGCAGGGACTTCTATGCAAGTTTGGACAGAAGTCTGCCCCAGGGCAGAGAGCTCTAATCTTTTAGTGCCTCCACTTGCACATCATCTTCCTGGGTGCTTTTTGGTTTGGTTAAAACACATTTGCTTGCAATATTGGTCCTGAAAACAGCACACTCCAGTGACTCCTCTGCTGCTTGCACTCAGTGAAGTTTATCCCCAGAAAACCACAACCCCCAATTTAACCATGGTCAATATGTAACAATGATAATTAACTGGCATTTCCCCCAAGCAATTACAAAAGGAATGTACTGGCATACTTTCAGCTGATATAGTGGGAAGGAGTCAGTCAAGAGTGACTCAAAACATGACACTGTGCACTCTTTTAAAAGTTCAATAAAAGTCTTTTTCAATCAGCCACCAGGATATCCCACTCCTTAAATCTTCCTGGCTCTAAGCCAAATTGTTGGGTAATTAGTTTCTTAAGTCCATTGCAAGTTTTATTAGGTGGAATAGAGTTTATATCATTATGTGAACTACTCCTTCACATAAACCCTTTGTTTTTCCCCCCTTCAGCTTGCAGCACATTGTGCACTGTTGTTACAATAATGTGAGTCTCCATCTCCCTTAAAGGAGACAGTTCATGTTGCAAATGTAGAGTGCATGGATGGAGCAGGAATCTCCACATCTTCCTCTGCACACAGTCACATTTTCCCTCTTTGTCAAATTTTAATCACTGGAACCTCTCATACACCTTTGCCATTCTATCAGCACCTTAAATTGGCTCCCAAACACGGCCTGAAAATGGGTCAGCATTTACATTCCTTGGGCCTGACACCTTCAAGGCACTTGCAAGAGCCCAACTCCCACCCTTCCTGAGGAAGAAATACTGTTCAGAAAAAAAACCCTCATGAGCATATTTCAAGAAGACAAAGGAGAGACTTCTGAGGTTCTCTGGATCCCCTCTGGTCCCTGCCTTGCTGTACTCACCAGGGGACTGACAGGCTCATGGAAAGGGAGGCTCATGCTGCTGCAGAACAGGGAAAGCACCAGCTTTTCACACTTCTGTGGAGGCCAAAATCAAAATACATTTTAATTTGAAACAAGTGAGTTTCATTTTTGCCTTTAGTTAAAAGAGAATTCTCATGTAGACTGTTCACTTCTGGTGCAAAATGGCCTCACTCTGACCTGGGGGTTGTTTTACCTCAGCTTTGAAAATAAGGATGGTCAAGAAATGCAAGAAAAGAAAGAATTTCCTGGAAATTCTTGGGAATTAATTACTATCATGATTTACTTTGGGCACTCCAGGTCTGTTCCTTGGCTCTCGACTGAAAGAATGGCAGCAGCAGTGTGGAAGGAGTTAAATGGGCAGTGTTTCCCACTGCTCAGACCCAGTCATGCAAAGAGATGCAAGCTGGTAGTACTGTAGGAAAATGTTCCTTTTAATCATCATTAACTTGTAAAACATTATTATTAGTGTTTGGCTCTTCCACTAGTAAAACAAAATGTACTAAAAAACACATTTTAAGGCATATTTTCTCACAAACAATGGAATTTTTAATCAACTCAATTTTCTTCACTATTCAAGACCCAAATCCCAACAATTTTTGCCCAGTTGTACCAAATCCAGTAGAAACAGGGACAGCTCAGCATCTGCACTCAGTTGTGTGGACTCCTCCCTGTCCAGGCGTCACAAATTCACACACGGCATCTGTTTGGAATTTGTGCCTTCCAAATACCAAGTGGACTTTAAGACAAGCCACTTATTTAGTGGAAGATTTGGTAGAGAAAACTGGTAACAGGCATGTAAAGTGATGAGCTTTCCTCCAGGCTGAGTTAAGAGCCTAAAAATCTTCAAGGGAACTACTGGGATATATGAAGAAGATTGTTTGATGGTTTCAGTCCAACTGAAAGTCAAAAAGTGTCTTCATCCCAAAAATGTCATTGCACTGGCACAAGTAGATGTCTGAGAAGGTAATTAAATTTCAAAGGAAGAAGATTCAGTGTCACAAACCAGGCAAAATTGGCTCAGGGAAGCTCTGTTGTTGAGAGGGACTTCCCTGTTCAGAGGAGAGAAGAATTCCACATCTGCCTGCTTCATCTTTCTGTTCTTTAGTCAAAAATGTTTATTTTGACTAGTGAAAGAGCCACGTAAAGGTTTTTTACAAGTTAATGATGATTAAAAGGAACATTTTCATACAGTACTACCAACTTACATCTGCATGAATGGATCGGAGCAGTGGGGAACATTGCCCATTTAACACAGCTTTCATTTTTAAACTGAACAGCAATGTCTAGAAAGAAGAGAATGATATAACCAAGTACTGAAATGATATAACCAAATACTGAAATGATATAAACAAATACTGAAATGATATAGCCAAATACTGAAATGATATAGCCAAATACTAAAATGATATAACCAAATACTAAAATGATATAAACAAATATTAAAATAATATAACCAAATACTGAAATGATATAACCAAATACTAAAAATGAAATAACCAAATACTAAAATGATATAAACAAATACTGAAATAATATAACCAAATACTAAAATGATATAACCAAACAGTAACAATGCTTTTGTTTTATTTACTAATGCATGTAACATTTGAGTAGCAGCCAAGTAAAACCAACATTTTTCCCATGAAAAAGCAAAGCCTCCTGCTGAATCAGAGGGTATGAATTCCCACCTTCTGGTCGCAGTCCCCCAGGCCAGCCTGGGCACCGTGCCTGTGCCGTGTGTTCTCACAGTCATACTCCAGCTCCGGCTGGGCTGGGTTGCGGCACAGCGAGCACACCCACTCTCCCCTGCAAAACAAGAAACCCAAAAACTCCTGGGGAATTCCTTCCACAATCTCATAAATCACTCTCTGGAAATAGCCTCATCCTTAACTAGGATTGTGTCTGTTTGGTTTGGGGATCTGTGTATTATCACACCTTTTCCAATAATGTTGATTTCTGTCCCAAAACCAGGAGTTTGCAGCTCTTGGCTTTTCATTCTTTTCTCTAGTACTGGAGTTATTATCACCTGCTAGTTTCAAAGCAACGTGAAAACCAAGTTCTCCTGTTAGAATAAACTTTCTAGGCAAAGTTAAACTCTAATGAAGTAAATTAATCCCTTTAACTAAAGTTATATATATTCATAGTTCTTTAATACATCTTCATCTGTAGTTTTTCAGACCCTGATGTTGCAAAAACAGATAATCTGAAGCCCATTGCACTAGATATTCTTCGCTGGATTTGAATCCAGTTAGAATAATAAACATTTCAGATTCTATTCATGGTTCTTTTTCTGCCACAAAGGAAAAGAAAATGACAAAATTGTGCTTGAAATCATCTACCAGCAGTGTATGCAGCTGCACTGATTCAAGGGCTGCTTTAACAAAAAGAATATTAAGGAAAAACAGGCAGCAATTGGTTCATAAGACAAACCCAGATTTTTGATAATTGAGATATTTATTATCAACTGATGTGATAATTGACATATTTATGTGATAATACACAGGTCCCCAAACCAAACAGACACAATCCTGCAATGGCATGTGGGTCCTTGCTTTTGGATGCATTTTCAGAAACCTCTTGAAGAATTTTGTGAAGGCAGTGATGTAACTTCTGCAGCATCAGGGTCTGAATAACAACAGACAAAGATATATTAAAGAACTATGACCATAAAACTTTAGTTAAGGGAATTAATTTACTTCATTAGAGTTTAACTTTTAAACCAAGACAAACTTTGCCTAGAAAGTTTATTCTAACAGGAGAACTTGGTTTTCACGTTGCTTTGAAACTAGCAGGTGATAATAACTCCAGTACTAGAGAAAAGAATGAAAAGCCAAGAGCTGCAAACTCCTGGTTTTGGGAAAGAATGGACAAACCAGAATCTCCAAATTAACACCTTACAACATATTTTTCTCAGCTCAGACAATTATTTGGGCTTGGCTCAAATGAGGTAGACTTTGGTTCCACTTAGTGATGATTTATAAGAGAATTCAGAATTGCACACCACAGTAATGCACATTGTTCAGCCTCACTTTCAGAGTTTGGTATGTGGATCTATTTCTGACTCATTGCATACAATCCACCTGTGACAAGTTTCTAGAGAGCAAATCTTAGGGACACCAATGACCTAAATATTTCCACAAAAACCCTGTTATAATCCTACATTTCCCATAAAATTTGCTAACAAACTGAATAGAAATTCACTGATTGCCCATCCCTTGTTCCAGACTCTGTTCTGCCAAGAAGAGCTGATTTACTTTCCAGGTGTTAGAATTTTATTTTTCTCCAGTGAGTCATGTAAAGATTTTAAATTCAGATCTGACACCTCCTGCTTTACTGGCCAGGTCACTGCAGAAAGGGCACAGTGGCTGCAAACAGAGTTTTTTTCATAATTCATCTAGTTCCTAGCATGTAAGACAAAAAAGTATCAAAAAAGGCAAGTGAGAGGTGCAGTCCCTGTACTTGTCCAAGGCTGAAATATCAATCCCTGGGGATATCCTCTGCCCCAGGCAGAGCAGGAACAGCACAGCAGTGAAATGCCACCCATACTCACACTGGGAAGCTGAGCAGGGCTGGAACGTGGCAGGAGAGATGGAAGACCTTGGGGCAGTGATCACAGCACAGCAGCTCCCCTCCGTTCAGACACACAGCACAGAAATCCTCATTTTCAATCGGGCTGGCTTCCTGGGAACCTGGGGCTTTCTTTGTGCTGCAGCTGCCATTGCTGAGCTTCTGATCAGCAGACAGGGATTGTGTCTGTCCTGCAGCCTGGGGCGTGAGAAACCTTCTGTCCTCTGAGTTTTCCTCTTTGGACTTCTGTCCTTCAGCTGGACTATCTTTATTTATCTTGGAGGAAGAAAAATCCCAGTCAATCACACAATCATCATTTTCACACCTCAGCACAAAGCACCATTGGTTATCTGCAGATAACCAACGGCTTCCTGTGCTGGGAAGACACAACTATCAACAATTTTCCACCAAGTGCTTCCAAGTCCTTCTGTGCAGGGAAGTGGGGAGGGCAGTGAGGTTCAGCAGGCCCCATCTGCGGTTGGCACCTGCCCCTGGCTGCCCAGGTCACCTTGGTCAGGTCATTTCCTCCACATGGCACAGTTCAGCAGCACTGTGAGAGAGCTGTGCAGATCCACAGGTGATAGAAACAGCATCTTCTACAATCTCACTCACAAATTTTACTGTAAACAGCTCAAACTCCCCGCCATCCCCCCCAAAAACCCTGTATAGGTCTCTTTTTCCCACCAGAAATTCCTGTCTCCTTCTGTGGAAAGAAGTGCACTTCTTTCCACTCAAGACTCCACTGAAGCAGTAGAATAAAAAGCTTTTAAATAATCTATTACACTGTGATTTCTGGGATGGCTTCCTATCACCCAAATATACATTCAGGCCAGTTGTAAGCTATCTATTTCATTTATGTTTATTCATTATATTGCATTTGTAACCAGACAGGTTAGCCAAGTTATTGCTTAGAATAGGAAAACACTACAAACTTCTCAGGAATGGAAGGTGCAGGTGCAGGGAGCTCCACTACAAACTAAAGCTGCATTGTCTTTACCTTAACCCATCACAGAAGTACCCGAGGGTGAAACAAACCAACAGCTTGTTTATTGTACAATATTCCAAAACCTGTGCCTACAAACAGTGGGATCCAGGGGACAGGCAGGGAAAAGCTCAGGGGAATGGCACCCACCTTTATGGCCATGCTGGAGGAGTGTGTCCCACACTCAATCACCAGGAGGAAGTTGCCCTCCTGCTCGTTGTCCTGGGGCTGCAGTTTGAACACCGGCAGCTCCCCCATGCCTGAGGCAGAGATTTGCAGTCGTTCCAGCCTCACGTAGGGGATCTTCTGCTCCTTGGGGGCAGCTCTGAGGCTAAAAGGACACAAGATTACATTCATGCCTATTCCACAAAATTCATGCACCATCATTTGTGCTGCTTTTCCTTGGGAACTGTGGTTCTGGTGGCCAAAGGCTGAAAATCTGGATTTTTTTTCACAAACCAATTCTTTCAGAAATGTGAATGCAATCACTTTAAATAAATCATGGCTGTAAATACATTTCTGACTCCTGTGCTAAAGCTTTGCCCTGCTCTGTATATTCTTGTCCTAATTACCCCAACTAAAGTCACATTTGATATTTTTCAGTGTGGCTTCACCAGGAGCACAGCACATCAGCAGCTTTGTCACATTATCACAGCAGTGGCTGAAAATCAAATTTTATTAAATTGTTGAGAAAATGTTAACCCTGTTCCCATTATATCTTTTAGCTTTCATTGGGGCTTAACATTTTCTAATTGTTGAAGTGAGATAAGTTTGCAAATATTTATTCATTCTGGAAAATTACACACAAATACAAGAATTCACCACTGCTTTTCCATTGCTGTTTTCAAGTTTGAGAGCACTTTACAGCTTTCAGAACTATTATCCATAAGGAATCTACAGTTCTTTTCAAGTTCTCCATCATCATTAAGTATGACAAATTTTCTAAATACATCCATAAAATTTCACAGCCAGAGCTTTTGTATTAAAAAAAAAAGACTCTGCTACCTGACATTCTGATTGCTTTCCATATCCATTTCAAAATGTTCCTTTTCACAGTTATTGGAATCTGGAACAGAAGATAAGAAAACGAATAAAATATTTATAATATCACAGGCAGATTAGGGTAGGAAGTACTTCAATATTCATGTACTTCTGACTGGTGTTTAATGTGATATCATGAGTGAATTATGGAATCATTTCATCTCCATGGATAGAAAATGTGTCTGCTATTTTCTGTTCTGGCACAGAGCCTTTGTCTTTCTTTTTTTTACTTTTAACCACAGCTCCTGTTTTATATATGAGGAGCATATATGAAATATTTTGTGGGCATGGCTTCATTCCCAGGGAATTATACATGTACACAGCCATAGCACATCCATCCATACACATGGAACAGTGTAAGAAATCCTCTTTGCTCTACAGCCTTCACTTGAGGAAAACAGAGAGGTCTGACCTCCCCCAGGCTCAGGAAATCTTTGTGGTCTCCAGCTCCATGCTAAGAAGCTTCTGGAAAATCCCAGTTGCTTGAAAACAGGAAGGAAATTGTGTCTCCCATCTGCCACGGCAGGACAAAAGTTACACTGTAATTCCCTTTTTCCTCCAATTTCTGTGACAAATAAACACATAAATTCAAAACTATCTGATATATAAGCATTTAGCTTTATGCAACTATGACAGCATATAGATGTAGTCTTTGGCATTAAACATGAGTAATAACACAGTGCTGGGAAGATGGGATAGGGCACAAAAAATATCCCAGTGGATGCCCTCATAAATACAAATCCACTGAAAATTTCATAATCTCACCTTTTTGTGTCAGGAATTAGTTTGACAAAGCCAGTACTAACAGGAACCATAAGATCATGGTGATCTCAAGATAGGAGAGGGCAGGAAATGATGATTTTTAAAAGGGAATCCAGCTCAGGTCAGCAGTACCTCAGCCATGGCTGAAAGCAATGTGCCTCTAAGGTCCTCTGCTTGTCCCAGCCACAGCAAACAATAGAATCAATTAAGGAGGAAAGGTGCATTTCACATCACACCTGAGGCATTATTCACTTGTGATTGCTGCTCAGGTGAAGGGTGCTGGGTTCCCACATTAACCAACATTTCCATCAGCACCCAGGCCCATCAAATTCATGGGAAACACCAAACTAGAGAGGCTGCACCGTGGAGAATGTTTCCAGTTAAAAATACAAGTGCATCAGAGAAAAAAACCCTCCTAAATCAGTAAGAATTAATGCAGATAACTGTGCTGTGCTCATGAAGGGTCAGATGTAATCCCAAAGGAAAACAACTGGCCAGGAAAATGCTCCTGGAAGGAACTGAGGGTTAAAGTGGGCTGTTCACCAATGGTGCTGCAGCAGAAGAGAGGAATCCATCCTGCAGGGTATTCCCAGCAGCAAGGAATTTCAAACACTGATACCCTGATTCTGCACAGCACCCCAGAGGCCTCAGCTGAGCACTCCTTAATTGCACAGAACCCAAAATAGCACTGAGGAATGAGGTGGTTTCAAAAAAACCCAAACCCCTGGCCCGTGAGGAGAGGCTGGAAGCACCAGATGTGTTTAGTCTAGGAAAGGGAAGAGGAGGGGAGGGTGTTCGTGCAAGGCACAAGGAAAAACAGTGGCTGTAAGAGGGAGAACGATGACATTTTGTACCATTTTTTACCACATCCCTCGTGCCTAGGGTAAGAATTATTTTGTTTTAAATGAAGCTGAAATGTTTAGGTTTGCTGTTAGAAAAGGATGAGTCACTGGGGACACACACAAGAAGGAATGAGGCACCAGCAGGGCTGACAGTGCCCTTGCAGCAGAATTCCTGTTCTGTGGGGCACTGGTGGCTGTATTCCCTCAGGTGTCCCCTCACTGCACGCCCTAAAACAGGACAGGAGGATGGGAATCCTGTTCCCATTAGCTTCTTTTAGCTTTCATTGGGGCTTAACATTTTCTAATTGTTCAAGTTTGCAAATATTTATTCCTTCTGGAAGATTACACAGAAATACAAGAATCACCACTTCTTTTTCATTGCTGTTTTCAAGTTTGAGAGCACTTTACAGCTTTCAGAACTATTATCCATAAGGAATCTACAGTTCTTTTCAAGTTCTCCATCATCATTAAGTATGACAAATTTTCTAAATACATCCATAAAATTTCACAGCCAGTGCTTTTATATATATATGTAAAAAAGACTCTGCTACCTGACATTCTGATTGCTTTCCATATCCATTTCAAAATGTTCCTTTTCACAGCAACATTGAACTTAACAATCAAGGCCTTCCACCCTCTTGCACAGCAGGGCCTGCACTTTATACCCAGCAAATTTGTAATATCTGCCATTGACAGTGAAGATTCTGATTCTCTGTGTGTGGTGCCACAAAACCCACATCAGATTCCACAGATCTGCTCCTCCCCAGGCCACTTCAGCCTGACTGAGGCACAGCTTTTTAGGGGTGCCCCTAAATTTTTACAGCACTAATGATTGTGGCATAATTGCCACCATATGGCATGGGACACACAACAGAAGACAAATACATTTCCTTGGCTCACTGAGCTGGGCCTCCTTTGTACTAATTAGGATTCTCTGAATAAAAATACAACACACAGAGAGAGAAATATTAATTCATCTTTCCTGGAGAAATGCAGCCAAATATTGGCATAAGTCACGGGGTAACAGCTTGATCCTGCAATCCCTTGCTTGCATGAATGGTCCCATTGACTTTCAGGGTTTGCAGGAATGAGGTTTTACACAAGGATGTTGGCAATTGGCCCATGAGAAGAGTTAAGTAAAGCCTAATTCTCCACTAGGGCTGAGGAAATAGGCCTTGGCTGAAGGGAATGTTCCCCAGCAGCCAGAGCCAAGCAAAGGCACACACTGTGCAAGGTATTAACAGAAATTTGGTGTGCTGCTGATGTGAAGGACTTAGCAAGAAGGCTCATTACATCTGGGAAGTAATGTGGGGTTTTTTTAATTGAATTTGGGCTCTTCAAACCAGCTCTTCAATAGTCATAACTGCAGGTCTCATTAACAGGAGTGCTGCTAAGAGAACTGATACTCCAGGTACTTCACACTCCTTTCTGCTTCACAGATGTTACAAATTCAAAGCAAATCATTCCCATGTTTTTCCTCCACAAATGGGATCAAGCACACTTTTCCATTGGATTAAGTGCTCTGATAACATTTGAAGCTTGCTGGAAAAGCACATTTACATGTAAGTGCATTAATAAGCATACTGCTTTGCCATGCTTGCAATGCACAGTGCTAAGAAACGGGGGGAAAAAAAGAAACAAAAACCAAAAGGAAATAATTAAAAGCCTGGTACCTTCTTTGCCTCTAGGTTGTCTCATTCTGGCATTCACAGGCAGGCAGGAAGTGTTGCTGAGCAGCTCAGAAGGAGATGTGCAATCCTGAGGCTTTTTGATTGAAAGATTAATAGGTTCTTCCATCACTTTTTGCATGGAAAGAGTTAATTCATTAACCACCTCCTGCCCAGCAGCAGCCAAGCTGTTTTCTAGGAGACAATCCACAGCACTGAGGTCTTCATTCTCCAGCTTCAGGGAGAGAGAAATGCAGGATTTTATTGTTGGTTATCTTCCTTTCCGTGTTAAGAAAATAATTTGTAATCAGTCTTCAAATACCAGATAAGGAAAACTTTGAAACACCAATTGAAAGAGTAATTTATTTCGACTGATTGGCCAACAATGAGGTGCTGTAAATGGAAGTGAATTCCTGCCAGCAGAGGGGTTTGAGCGATCCCTACCTTGCATTTGGTGCCTCCCGGGAGAGCATCCCCTGGTGTGGGGCCAGCAGGAGCTGGGCTGGGCTCACTGGGAGCCCTGCCCAGGGCCAGGCTGTAGCTGGGCAGGGGCTCTGGTGCTGTGTCACAGCCACAGGTGGCATTTAGGGACAGGCCAGGTGTCACAGCAGCTGCACCCTTCACCTGCGGGTCGGCCGGGCTGGAGAGCCTTGCTGGGGATAATTCCATTTCTGTGCTGCTTGGAAAGCCCACAAAGCTCAGGGATGCTGAACGCTGGGAAAAGCAAAAAGGAAAAAAAAAAATCTGATATATTAATAAACTTTCCAGCAGTAAAATGCTGCTGCACTTTCTGTGATAGATGGGCTGCTCGGGCTCAGCTTGATGTAATCAAACTGTTGAGTCCCAAGGGCTGTAGGAATCCATTGTAACCCTAAACTATTTCCAAAAGCTTTGGAGTTCTCCACTATTAAAACTGAAAACTGGAAATCGAGACAACTGGGTTGCCCTTCTGTGGATTACAAAAGGTATCTTCCTCAGATCAGTTCAAGGGATTCTGATTTTTAACTCCTACAATGACTGGGAAATCTATGTAGAACACTGTAGCAAATGAATCCTCGACATAAACTCTACTGTTTTCCATTCAATTTTCCCAGAAGAAATAGGATTAAAATCAGAAATTTTATCATTTTATGAAAAGATCATCAGATCACTTCGTTGAGAAAGAAGATTCAGAAGAAATAAGGTTTAACTCTGACATAAGTGGATGAAGGTATTGTTCCTGTCAATGATGCTGAAAACTTTATGCTGGTTAGTGAACTGCTCCCATTAAAACCTAAAGCATTTCCCCTTTAAATATTATGGGGTAAATCCAGAAACATCCCACAGGTACTAATGAGGAAACATGTCCAGCTTCCAAAGAAAGTTGATATTTACTGAAGTACCAATATGCATTTTTTACTGTCTCATGATACCATGTCCTCACATCCAGGAATGTGTGGCTGTGCTGAAAACAAGACCCTTCCAGCATCCATATGAAGCAAATAGAAGCAGTTTTAGGAAGTGTTCAGAGTAGATCTGTGTCATTTGAATATGTAATTGTCCTTTGATTTCATCACAGTTCACTGGTGTTTCACCCTTTACATTTAACTGACTATATTATTTTTATTTGACTGCAATACTGCAGATAGAACTCATCAAAATATAAACCAAGACAATAGAAATGTGCCCATTGCATCTGAATCAGGGTTTGAATTTATTGTTGTACTCATTTCTCAGCTAGAGGCCTGTGACTCAGAAGTCAATCTGAGACAGGACTAAATTTAATTTACTACATTTTATAGGACTAAATTTAATTAGTGTTTTTCTCAACTTATACTCTGTTTTGGATTGTCACAGTTTTGTCCATCTTAACCCCAAGTTGGTAAAGACTGAGCTGTCAGATGTGCCTGTGCAAATCCCACATGATGCCAAAATCAGCCTTGAGCTCCTCTGCTAGCAGTGCACAGCAGCTCTGTGCAAGAGAACACTGCCCACAGACCCTCATTCCCACCTAAGGATGCAATTTAATCTCCTTTTGGTCAATTTGCAATAGATGCTACAACGGGAGCTTTGCCTGAGCAGTGACCACTTAATTTGATTATTCGAGACAAAATCAGCCTGCATTTGAGACAGAAAGAGCTCAGCTCTTCTGCAGGGGAATTTTTGTGCCCTTCTACCACTGAAGCTGATTTAAAGAGTCTCTCCATGCAGAGGGCATCCCAGGGAGCACTGGGTACCTGCAGCCAGGGAATTGGTCATTCTCCCCCTCTTGGGTGAAATCCAACCCTGAATCCAAGCTGTCTGAGCTGGAATAACTTTCTGGAAGCAGCTGGAACAGGTCACACATGTCCTTCCAGCTGGAAACTGGAGCCCAGCCAGTGAGGAAATGCATCAGTGCAGGCCCAGCCTGCCAACTTGTCTGACAGAGCATTCCTAAGAATGCTGAGATTTCAGACCAAATCCACCTCTCATGGCCATGCATCCTGAAGCCCACAAGGATCAAAAGTGTTTATTTCCACCACAATTTGCTTGTGACAGGTTCCTGCACATGCAGAGACAAATGGGACCTACCAAGGGCACGTTTTCCTTTCCATTCCATCACTCTTTTTAACACAAGCCTTTTGCAGATGACAAAATTAACACGTGAATTCTTCCCATATCACAAAAATAAAACAAACAAGAAGAATTTGTGCTTGAGCAGGAGATGAACTGCAATCAGTTCCCCTTATTTCCAAGTCCACTGTGAGCATTAATTAAATAATTAAGTATTTGTTTAGTCAGGTTCTCCAAAGCATGAAGCACCCACAAATTCCTGAGTCAACAGAGTGACCTGGAGCTGTGCTCCATTGGGAATGGGCATTTGGAGGCTCACAGGTGGCAGATACAACACCCAAATTTGCTCCCAGCTTAGTTCTGGCCATTCAGTTCCTCCAACCACTACCCACATCTTCCTTTACTCCTTTACAAGCACTCCTGGCTCCAGTGAGACAAATTTTCTTACTGAGAGCAGGCTCTGGGATGGCTCCTACTGAAGGAAAAAATAAACATGGACACACACAGGTAAGATTTGGTTACTGCTATAATTTTCAGAAAGGTGAAATTCAATTGCATGGAATTTTTTTTTCCTTTTTACTCTTCTAGCCAGCATCAGTTTCTTCAGAGATCTTTTTTAGATTATATAAGCCAATGTGAAACCTCACTCTTTTTAAAGAGAATAATGAGGCCATCAAACTGCCATCTGTCTTTCCCTTGGGGCAAAAGTTAATTTTGTGGTTATTTTAATGATGAGGCAACATTATGATCTTTCAGTGCAAAATATTAAAACTCCCAGTTAAGAACAGACACTTTCCATCCTGATCCATGGAGCTGCTGTCAAGTGTGAAGTGAACAATGCACTGGGAACAAGGCTCATTAATAGACTATTAATTCACTCCCTAAAATAATCATTTCTTTTGCCATTAGCAAAAATTTCTCTTGTCCCTTGACAGTTCAGCCAGTTTTTGCAAATGGGATGCCTTTAAAGGATTTATCTGTTTTATAAAAGCTCTATTGCCTTTACATTGCAACATTTGAACAACAACAAGCATTAACTGTGCTCTTGGGCAGAGGGTGGCTTCAGCTGTTGGTTAATTTTAACTTTTTGACATTTTCATGTACAATCTGGCACATTGAACTACATCTATGGCTCTGTAAATGGAATTCTCATCATCTCATAATTAATTTTTGTCTGATGATCCTTAGAACAGAATGGCAGCAGCATCACCACCCCAAAATGCCTCCTACCACAATGTTCTCAGCTATGGTAGTGAAAGGTAAGGAAAAGAGAACATGCAAAGTGCCTTCAGAGAACAAAAAACAAACACAAGGCTCAGTTCAGATATTTCTTTGATCACTGCTGCACTCCAAAAAGGCCCAGTGCAAACATGCAGCACCCACACAGAAGAATTGTGAGAAGCAAATCCTTACCTTGAACCAGTGGGGTTGGGGTTTGTTGGGATTGTTTTGGCAAAGCCTCGGGGCTGTTGACATTGAGTGCCACTGAGAGAGCAGCACAAGGCTGGGAACCCAAATTCTCTTTGCTTTGGGAGAAGCACCACGCTGCAAATGGTTGCAGAGTAATGAAGGGCTGCTGTTAAGTGGAGCAATCCCCCTGGCAGCTCATTATGCTGGGAGGTTAAACAAATGCACTACTCCAATCCAGCAGCACTGATAACATGAGCTACACATGCTTCCCATCCCTATTTTCAGAGCACAATCCCAAGGATTTCCTTTCCACTTTCACAAGAATAAAAAAAAGAATCCAAATCTTCCTTCCTGGAATAAACTGGAGCAGGATTAGAGAGGAAGGCGGGAGAGATTACGTGGAGCAAGCAGCATCATGTTTTATTTATCTTTTTTTCTTTTTTCCAGGTCAAAGGAAAAAAGGTTTTTGTAAAATTAACATTCTGGGAAATGTACCTAATGGCATTAAGCATGAAGGAGTTTGTGCTGCCAGCAATTAAATTCTGTAAAGTAAAAAACAAACTCTGTTACTTTAGAAATTCATAGGTCCCTAAATTCCAAGCTGTTATTTCCTTCATCACTAATTCCCCTAAAATTAATAGTAATTAAGAGGAAAGAAAAATAGCAACTACAAACTCTTTTTGTCCCAAGCTCAGATTTGAAGTTCTAGGGTTGGATATTGAATTATTATTACTTTCAGTCACTAAGTAATCACAACATGCTCTGTGCAACACTACCATCAAATCAAACCTGTCCTCTGTCCTCCAGCCCCCTTCCCACAAACTTCATGTCTTTTTAAAGAAAAAAAAGAAGTTCCACCTCAAATTTTTTAAAGAAAAAAGAAGTTCCACCTCAAACTGTCACCATATTAGTTCTGTATTAAATGCCACCACACTGCATTTATTTGGAATAAAACAGAACCTCTCAGAGTGCTCTGAAGAGTGCACCTTGGACTATTTGCATGGAATATTTCCTAGGATTGCCACATTTTAGGTACTTGAAGGTGCTTGAGACAAGCAAAGTTCTGGAACTAAGAAGCTGGGACTTGTTGTGAATCAAAAAGAACAATACCACAAATATAATGCACTATACATAATTTCCATGTGCTTACACTTTCATTACCATTTCTGGTCACCCTGCCTCAAAAAATGATTTATCAAAACCACAGAGTAGGGGGAAAATGGTCAAAGACATGAAGGCCCAAAGTACAGAATGGCTTTCACGAAAGGAAAACCCAGCTCTAGAGAGACAAGAGGTCACTTAAGCTTCGAAAAGAAACTTTTAAGAGTAAATTCAATGTATAGCTATAAAATACAGATATTATGGATGGGGTGAATACAGAGAGATTATTCACTTTTTCCTAACACAAGCACTAGAAAGTATCTGACTGAAATATCAGGCAACAGAGTTAAGGTAAGCAGAGGAACTTCTCATGCAATGCAAAACTCAGCTGGGGTAGAGTGCTGAGGAGTATCCTGCACTTGTATTAAAATGAACTCAAAATAGTGAATCAGACAAATTCACAGAGGAGGGGTCCATAAAGAGCTCTAAACCACTCTTGTCTGGGTACAGCCTTCAGGGCAGGGAGTTCCTGAAGTGCTGGCTGTCAGAATCTGGGACATGAACACCATCAGTTTGTAGCTGTCTGGTTCTGAGGCCCTTCCCTAAGGACTGCTGTGTTTATAAAGGATCAGATGCAGCTGTTCAGTGGTGATTTCCTGAAACAGTGCACAACATATTCTGAGATTCCCTTTGAGCAGAAGATGAGCTATCAGAGGTGAGGGTCTTGCTCCAAACTACAGCAAGGGTGCACTTCATGGAGTGTGAGGAGCAGAGATGTGCAGCTGGCCCTGCATCAACACCAGTGGCTGCTGCAGTGGGGCCTGAGGCTCAAATTACAGATTTGTGTTCTAGATGTTCAGTAATCATGACATTTCTTCAAATGCTCCATGCAGCCTTTAGACCTCCTGCTCATCACAGCCAGAAATGACAATTAGAGATGTGCAAACAAATCAGAGACTGTGTGTTCTGGTGTTACTCCTGAAAACACAATTAGGCCCAAAATATCTCATTATTCCAGAACAGGTGACCTCTCTAGTCCTGTGCACAAATTAATAACTTGATATCATGCTGTGTAAAAGCAGCAAGCTCACATCACTGCAGAAGGTTGGTAATCCTTTCCACAAACCTGTTAAACTAATTGAGTGCTCATTCCTTCACACTGGAGCTCAGCAATTCCATAGCCTGTGTAAAATGTGTTTGCTAGAGCTTGGCACAACTCCCTGGAAATGCAGGGCAGGTGACACAGAAGTTATTCAGAAATTCTCTGTCTTGCTGGCATTCTTACTGGAGAGTTTGGGTGTTTGACAGAGAGAACAGCTCCACATCCCATAACAGAGGTCCTGGCTGTGTGAGTAAAGAATTCTGACAGGGGAATATGAAGAGAAAATTATATTCATTTTCCACATCAACAGCAAACTTTCATTCCCAGTGTTGCTTTCTTAAAAAGGTGCTAATTGAGCCCAGAATTCTGCAAAGTGCAGCACTTCACTTATCAAACAGTCAAGGGTCTAAGTATAGAAACATTTATTCTGCACCAAAAAATTAATTCACAGGAAGAGAGCAGTTAGAGGAATACACAGGAAGGCAGAAAGACTGACAATATTTCACCATTAATGTTCCAAAATGAGCAAAACAAATGAAAATTATCCCAAACTATTTAAATCCTCAACTAATAAGAGCATCTTCCCTATATTGCTTTACAAATAAATGTAATTCTGTATATAGACAATTCATCTAATTATCAGTCTATAATATCAAATCCATACCATAAACGTATTTCAAAACCAATGCACAGAGGTTTAGCTTTCGGAGCAATTAAGCCTTGCCCCACTCTGAAATAAAGGAAACCACTGAGCTAAAGAAAGCTTTTATTTCTTTATTTTTTGGATGGATCTTGCAACCACCTCACTAAACAGGTAATTCAGGTGCACACAGGGAACTCCAGCAGGAACACTGAAGGCTGAAGGCTGCCAGGGCTCAGCAGAAATGCAGCACAAGGCCAAGAATTCCAACAAAATTATTCTCCAAAGGACAGAACACAGCTCTTCTTCAGGTTTATCTAACCATTTTCTCCACCATATTTTTCAAGTGTTCCAGACTTGTCCACATCCACTTTCCCCATGTCTTCCAAGATCCTGAGAGAGATGAAATGTTCTGAATGCAGAACACATGGACAAACCCCTCTGCAGGAATTTTTGTCTGGAGGTGGGTGTGAAAATGTTTAATCAGGTGAAGCAGATGAGGATGAGCAGACACATTCCCTTGCTCTCAAACAGGAACCACTCTCCCATTTAAACTCAGATTTAATCCAGCTGTCAGCAAAAGCAGTCAGACACCTTTGAGGGGCATTCCTGAGGAATATATTTCAATATATTCTGTGCCTTTTCCCTCCATCATTTCTAATTTGCCATTGCCAGAGCTGTCAGTATCTTCATCCCACACATGAAGCTCACGAGAAGAGATGAATGCAAGCAAAGATGGGGTGCTGTAGCTGTTGAACATTCATTTCCTGAAAAGCTACCAGGCATCTAAAAAAACAAACTGTTTTCTGCACAAGAGCATACATTTTTCAGCAACATTAGAAAAAAAATTCCTTTTTTATTTCCTAGGAGTATCTTCCTCTCACCACCTTCTCAACTTCTGCAGCAACAACTCAGCCCTTCTTCCTTTATAGCTCCTGCTCTTCCCATCAGACAGCCCTGGTCTCTCTCTCTTGCACTTCTGCTTCCATTTTCTTTCCTCTTTCTGACTTTTCTTGCTGAAGCTGTTGGGAATAACCTTCCATTACAGGTCCATAAAACAGATTTCTTTGTGGCTTTCAAACCTGCAACTCCCAAAGGGATCTCCAGCAATTCTCTGGATGGGTATTGCATCATAAATATCTTGCATCATAAATATCTTGCATCAACAAAGTCACACACAAAAGAAGGGAAAATAACTTGCTTTTTGAGGATAGAAAGACAAGTATTTCCACAATATTCCACAGACAAAAATTCCAAGAAAAAAATATCCATTAAATTCTTCTACAGGGTGCATAAAATGAGTCATGCACTGAAGTAACAGAGAGATGTGAAAAGGCAGAATATGATGTGTTGTTTGGAGTGTTTTAAATAAACTGCAGAGAGAAGTAGAAGGTTTCTCTGCTTCAGAAGCACAGGTGATATTCAGAGCCAGCAAGTATTGACCTTCCTGGTTGTGTTCTTCAACAGTCACAGCTTCACAGAAGGTGAAAAGACCAAAGCCTGACTCCATTATGTACTAAAACATTTTGGATATACAGAAATTGTGATTTTTCTGCTCACACATGAACAATAATAACAGGATTATATCCCTTTCAGGCACCCCACCTTCAGCAGTAATTAGGGGTGTTGTTTCTGGAGCAAGTATTTTGAAGACTTTCTCAGGCCTGATTTCATCAGCACCTCTGACTCCCGCTTAATTTATTTATTTTTTCCAAATTAACTGTTAGCAAGCCCTAGTAATTAAATCCCTAGGCAGAGGACCTGGACAGAATTTAAGCAGTGAAGAAAGAGAGCTCCTATTTATTTGCTTAACAATGTGGCCAGCCAGACCTGAACATCATCAGCCTCTGGAAAAGCTGCTCATCACTGGGAGAAACACACAAGGTTAGGCTGGGACTGTTCCCCAAAATCTACATTTGGCTGACTTGCAGTGCATTTTAATTTTTTCCACCTGATTGCAAACTTCAGTATTATCAAATCATGTTTTCTCTTTAATTTTTTTTTAAAGCAGTTGTTTATCCCTTTCTCACTGGCTGAAAGGCTGATGGCTGCAGTGTGCTCTCAGGGGAGTGGCTCCTGCCACTGGCTCCTTCACCCAGGGGTTGTGACAGGGAGGGACTGGCACCTCTGTCCAGAGGAGGAATGACCAGAGGCTTCTGGGCATCAGCTTCTGTGGGGCTCTCACAGACCTACAAATCACAAATGAGAATTTGTCTTTTCAACACCTCAGAAAGAAAAACAGTAACAAATTTGCATTAACTCACACCATACACTTTATGGCAAGCCCCAAAAACAACAGAGATGATCAAGGCAACCCAAAGCAGAGAGATAAATGGAAAAAGATTCTCTCAAACATTAATGGATTATTTTTTTTAAAAAGGACTCAATAAAGCTGCTGAAATGTGCAGCTACACCAAAAGCCTGCAGTCTGCCCTTGCAGGTGATCTACTCTGAGAACTATTCAAGGTGGCAGCTGCACAGAATTTACACAATGGCAGCTCTGAGCCACCTTTCCACTGTTTTAAATGAATTTCCAAGCCACCCTTTCCTGCAGCTGATCTGCCTGGTAGTTGGGATGCTCACCACCAAGCACTGCTCCTTTTCCAGAAGTGGGATCTTTACTGGCAGAGGAAAAGGAAGAGACTGGCCCTGCTGACAGAGCTGTGGCTCAACAGCACATGTGGGTAATGATGATAATCTCAAATGACAGGATAGAGCAGCAAGAGCAAGAATGGGAATTGCCAAGAATGGGAAATAACTCTCCAACCAAGAAATGTCTTCACTCTCTTCAGCAATAATTTAGAATCTAATGCTTTTTAAGGGCTTACTTTTTCCAGTAAAAAAGAGAGTTGAATGGAGAGTGAAACTCCTGGACTCCTCCAGTATTGTACACCTGTATTAAAATGAACTCAAAGCAGTGAATCAGACAAATTCACAGACAAGGGGTCCATACACCTGTTTACAAAGGAGGAATGATGGTGTTTTCATTGTCCCACGTTGCTGCTCACCTTGTCTACTGAGAGACTCGGATCTTTGGGACCCAGGGTGTTTATGCAGCACTGCACAGAAAATTTTGGCCCAATCTATGAGGCATGGAGCCTCTCTGCTGCATCCACAGGCAGGGCACCAACAGAATTTCAGAGAAATACATGAAATCTCAAAGGTCTGTCCCATTTCTGAACTTACAATGACTAACTGCAGCAGGGAATGACTTTGGGAGAACCCACCTGTGCATCATCCTGGCCTTGCTGCTGTGCTGGGGCTGGCTGCCTGACAATGTAGTTGATCTGCCCAACGATGGTCTGCTGGACGTGCTGAGGTGGCTTGGCTTGGTTCAGCTGCAGGCTGGGGTGTCCCTGGGCCTGCAGGAGAAGCTCCAGATCTTTCTTCATCTCCTCCAGCTCCAGCTGGTGGTGCTTGATGTCCAGGCTCTGCTGGAGGACCTGCCTGTGGGTGCTGCCGTCGTGCCCTGGCGGAGGGGACACCCGCGGCGCTGGCTGCAGCACGGGGGGACATTTCAGCTTCTGGGGGTGGCCCAGCTGCACTCCCACAGCTGCTGCCTGCAGAGGAGCCTGGGGGTGGCTGCTGTGGAGCTGCTGAGCCTCGTGGGACACTCCAGCACAGCCCTGCTGGGGTGGGAAGGGCTTTGCCACCTTCCCAGACGTGCTGTCCTGCTCTGAGCGCGGCTGCTGCTCCAGCCCATCCTGTGTCACCTTCCCGGGCTGGGGGACACCCCGAGGCTCCCTGTCCAGGCTGTGCTGCAGGGGCAAGGGCTGCTGCTGGAGAGCCGGGGGCTGCTGGAAGCTCTGGTGGTGGCTGATGCCGTGGTAGGAGGGCTGGGGGATGCTGAGGCAGTGGGAGCAGCACGGGAGGACGGAGCTCTGTGTCCCAGCCGGGCTGTCCGGGGCAGGGGCTGGGGCTGGGGCTGGGGCTGGGCAGTGCTGCCCGTGGAACAGACAGGGCTGCAGCCCCTGGCTGCTCCCACAGAGCAGCACCTCTGGGTGAGGAAGGTGTCCACCTTCCGTCGTGAAACCCCCTGGAAAAAAAAACAAAAAAAACCCAGCAGATTTACTCCCTCCTGTGGTCATGACAAATTTACACAACAAAAATTGTACACAGGGAGATGTCCACAGTTCACATTTCAAATAAAAAAGATATTCAGATATCCTACCCAAACAGTCTGCCAACATACATTCAAGACAATTTTTCCAATATTTATCTACTTATTTTAACTCACACCAAACTCCCACTGATGTCAGTGGAGCTCACAGTTGAACTACCCAGCAAACACTGTGAAAAACTGACCTTATTTTATCTTAACTGATGGATAGATATGGCTTATACTTTCATTTTTACTGAAGTATGATCTTGTCTCCTTGTCCATCAGCACAGGTACAAAGGACAGCTTCGAGGGGGCAAGTGACAGAAATAAAGGAGTTTAATATTATGTAGGTGAGACTTGTAAAGGCTGGAAATAGAAGTGACCTATGAAATGATCTTGTCTGTGCTTTTCATCAAGAGATTACTCCCTGCAACACTTTTGATAGTGTTTATTAGTTTTTAATACCCTGAAATGGAAGAGAACTGATCTTTTAGATCCATGATCAGCCCCCGGAGCTGAATTTACTGTAAAAACCCATTGCAGTTGGGACATTTGTTGCTATTGGGGAAAAAAAGTCACATTATGGACATCTGTTCTGTAGAGAACACTGTAATTATTATTATTATTACTACTGTAATTATTATTATTACTGTAACAGCCAGTGTCTTAAAGCCATCTTTGTGCCTCTCAATGGCAGGTGCCTCAACACTGCTCAGGTCATTCAGCCACTAAGGGAGTGAGAGCACCAGGCATCTCCATGGCTTTTGGGGAATGGAGAGAAAACAGGAAAGCTCAGCCACACTCAGTTTTCTTCAGAACATGACAAGAGTTTCAAAAGTGGATGACAAAAGAAAAAAGGAGAGCCCTTTTAGGGGAGGTGCTGCATTGTCTGCAGTATTGTCTCTGTCTAGCCTCCCTTTTATATTCTAGCCTAGTGTATTTTTCTCACCCAGACTGGAGAGCTGCTTGCTCCAGTAGGAGGGATCCCAGGTGAAGCTGATCTTCAGGGGAGGCCCCGTGTCTGGGCTGCAGTTTGTCTGCAGCAGGCGCTGGATCTGGAACACGATCTGCTGACACAGGAGAGGAGGATGGTTTTATTCACAATTCTAACAGCAAACCCTCCAAACAGCTCTCACAATCACTGCACAACAAGCACTGCTCTCACCAGTTCCTTGCTGAAGAGAAATGGGATGGTTTTCTTGCTGCACACAGCCCAGCTGATGAAGTTCTGGACCTGCTCCACCTGCCTGCCCAAAAGCACAACCCCCTGCAGCTGCTGCTCCAGCCTCTGCCTCCTCTCACAGGTGATTTTCTGTCAGAAACATGGAGCAGTAGGAAAGGGCTGTTATTTTTCAGACATAATGCATGCCATCACTGGCACTAGATGATGCAGAATTTGCAGCAGTGCCTCTCTTCATCATCTCTTTAAACCACCAAGCACAGCAAGAAAGCAAATCCAACCCAGGAGATAAAGTCTGAGCTGAGGAAGGGCAATGACTTCCCCAGGAGCAAACAACCTGCATCATTCAGGCCTTGGTTTGACAGAATAACAAATTTGGATCAAATGTGCACACCTGGACCACTTTCTTGTCTGGGAATTCTGATCAGCAATTTTTCTCCTCAAAATAAATCTTCAAAAATAAAATCTTACATAAATTTCAAAATAAAATCTTACAAAATAAAATCTTCAAAATCTTCAAGATAAATTTCAAAATAAAATCTTCAAGTCAAAATCTTCAAGTCAAAATCTTCAAGTCAAAATCTTCAAGTCAAAATCTTACAAAATAAATTCTTACAAAATAAAATCTTACAAAATAAAATCTTACAAAATAAAATCTTACACACTTCAACCGGACATCCAAAAACTGAGGAGTCAAAACTCACAAGTTCTGTCACAGAAATTAGACCAAAGAATCATTTCTGAAACAGCGTATTAGTTGTGCTGCTGGTGGGCTCCTACAAATTAAACATTCCAATCAGAAGCTGTTGGTTTTTAAATGCTCACAAGGTGCACACATATTCTCTGGAAATGCATCAGAAACTGGGATTAACTCATTTTGCCCTAAATCTTTGTCAGCCATTGATTCCACATAAAAAACCCCAAATATCTGAAAACATAAGGAATGGGACAGCAGCTCCCACAGTCTGTATTCTTTCCACTGACACTGGGATTAAATGGAATTTAGTTTCATTCCCAAGGTAAGAAATAAACCAGCCTTTCTTACCTGCAGTTGTCCAAGGAGGAGATTTGTTCGTTTCTCAATTTCATTTATCAGAGCCATCTTGGCCATTTTTATTTGGTTTTCCACCTTTTTGTACAAATGTTTTACTTCAAGCAACCTGTGGGTAAGAGGCACACATCCCTGGATGAGTCAGTGAATAAATGTCATTTATTCACTGCTCAGCCAAGAACATGCTTTAGTTCTTTTCCAACAAATACATACATAACATATCCAAAACTTCCAGTTTATACCAGATTATAAATAGCATAAACAGATTTGTACTCTTGAAATGGTTTTATTCATGCAGAAGAGAGATCCAACAGCTACTCAATGAATAATCAGTAGCTGAAATCTGGTTCAAATAATTAAATATTTTCATTTTTATATTCATGTTGATTGAAAATGAAGCTTGTTTTAAGGTTTCTTGAAGAAATAAGGTATCTTAAAAATTATCTTTATTTCTAATATTGTCAAATTCAAGTTCAGAAACAGATTATACAAAGAAATCTTAACTCTCAAGTCAGCTGCCTTACAAAGACTATGGAATCATGTATTACAATGCCATGGATTGTCAGCACCACTTACACATGAATTTGACATTTTTAATCTTCCTATTCTTTCCTACTCTCCAAGAAAAAAAAATGTAGCAGCTGCATTTAATTCTGCTAACCTAGATTCAGTGAAAATATTATTTTTACAGATCACCTGCTTTCATGGACAAAAAAAAAAATAACACATAGCAATTACCTGTCTTCAATCTGTTTAGCTGACACCTGAATCCCCTTTTTTTTCTCCTCCACCTTGGTTATGACATTCTCCAGGATAATTCTCTGATTTTGCAGAGCCTCCTCCAGATGCCTGAACCTGTGAGAGAAGGGGAATTTCTCACACTTTGGTTTTCCACGTCCAAGAGTGACCAGGGGAGAGCAGAGAGGGTTAAATCAGTTGAGGGTGGGACAGCTGAGCTGGGTTTGCTGTGGCTTTTAAATTCAGAGCAGCCTGCAGATGCAAATCCTTAATTACACAGACAAAGAGTCTTAAATGTCCATGAGAAAAGGGGTACCTGTGCTCCTGGTGCTCTGGCAGGAGGCAGCTCCTGCAGGTCAGGGTGTCACAGGTCTCACAGAACACCTGCAGTGGCTCCTGGGGGTGCACTGGGCACAGCAAGGGAAACTCCCTGCCTTCATCTCCAGCTGCAAAGGAAAGGGGGAGAGCTCAGAAAAAGAGTAGTCAAACTCAAAACTTCATGGAAAGTCTCAATGGTATTTTCAAAAGGCACAGAACCTGCAACCATCTGATTATCTGAAGCTGTTTTATTTTTTTAATGTTTTTTAATATTATTATTTTAAATTATAATTGTATTTTTTATATGTTTGTTTATATTGTTCCTTACACATCCTGCAAACTGAGCACACCAAGAACATGCAATCAAAGCAGATCATACTGCCCTCTAAACTCCCATGAATTTAAAGTATCATGGTTTGGAGACTCACAACTTTAAATGCCCTAAAACTTGGTTTGTTTGTATTTTTTCCTTCTACATCCTGCAAACGCCAGGAACAAGCCATCAAAACAGATCATACTTCCCTCTAAACTCTCAAAAGTTTTAAGCATCATGATTTGGAGCACCTGCCTCACAACTTTGAATGCCCTGGTCTTTTAAACTACTCCACAAAATTACTGTAAAATGTAAAATAGCAAATACATAACATGAACTTGACACACAGCAGAAGCAAGGAAATGCTTTGTTCTTAAAAAATGAGCAGTTGTTTCTCAAATTTGTGTTTCCTGCAGTGCTGTTCACAAACTTCAGCAGCTGGGGCTGATATTGGCCCCTAAAATCTGTTCTTAAAGGGATTTTCTAAAGGGGGATGTGATGAAAAGTAGGAATGGACAGTGGGCATGCAAAATTCTTCTGTGCATTTCTTCCTGCCTTTTTCTGAATGGTGGAATTGTTTGAGAAAGCAGGAACATCCTCAAGAAAAGATGCCAGGAACAGACAAAGCTAAACCAGGGCAAAACCAACCCTCTACCACCAAAGCAAGGCTCAACTGCTTCCTCACAGAACTCCAGCAAGTAATTGTCCCATCATTCTTTACCAACTTGTAAGAAATTAAACAAAGCAGTCATTATCAGAGAGCACTAATTGCTAAGAACTCTAAATTACACATATTTACGTATCATCTGCCCATATGAAATGAGAAGAAATATTTCCATTTTCCCACACCAAACCTATCTTACTTATCTAAACATTTTTAAACGAAATCTAAACTAAATCTTACTTATCTACACATTTTTTAAAAGCCCAAAGAAAGGCTAAGAAAATCTCATGGCTAATGACAATGCAAACATTGAGAAAATCCATACCACTCTAAAAAAATGTGAAATTTCCCAGCTTTTAAATTGTTATCTACTCTAAATATTTCTGAGGATTTTTGATTTATTTCCTGCAGTTCAATTGACTTTCATTCCACATTCCTAACAATGTGCAAGAAGTCAATTTGTGACAGATCAGGCCAAGATTTTATGGAACAGCCTTACATTGTTATGGATTATTTACTGCAGTATCCTGCTTTATTCTTCAGGGAAGTTTATTGGTTTATATCATTATTGAATCAAATGCTAATAGATGGCATTAATAAAGGAGGAAATTAGGGGTTTTTTTTAACCCACTCCAATATTTTCTACTGGAAAGGAGCAAACTGAACTCACTTTGACAGCAATTTTTTTAATTCTATTTTACTGCAAATATGTACTTTAGAATTAAAACCTGCAGCTGACAAGCAAATAAGGAGGTACAACCAATATAAATCCAACTAGGATGTAAACAGTCATCCTTTCCTCCCCTATGTGATCAGATTTTATATCGTAAAAGGAAAAAAAATACTGTAATAATTTCCTGAAGGTTTATGGGCTGGAAAAGCTTTTCAAGGAGTTCAGTAACAGTTTTTCTATAAACTCAAGATCAAGTTTTCCATACTAACCTCAAACTTCCAATGGGTCCATGTACCATGAATCCTATGAAATGATTTCCCCCTTTTTCTCTCTCTGGAGGGTTCTTTAGCCTTTGGGGGATTGCAATCATCCCAGAGAATTCTTTGGGGTTTTTAATACCATGCCAGATATTTAATACCATGCCAAATATTTAATACCATGCCAGATATTTAATACCATGCCAGATATTTAATATCATGCCAGATATTTAATACCAAGAGGATTCCAAATGCAAACTAAGAATAAAATCAACATTGTCTAATTGCAGCACAGCCCTCCAGCCTCTGCCACTGATAATCCTGCCTCAATTGATAAATCAGTGAGAGTTGCCACTGAGCCATGGCATTCTTGACCTACTTTGTACTCAGCTCAGAGCAATTTTCAGTCCTGAAATCAGTTTAATATTTAGAAATCAAGTATTAAACAAGGGCACAACCCCATTTTTTCTAGAAGCAGATCTCTAACCACAAATATCCATTTCAGCTTCTCAAAAAGAACCTCCCTTGGTGACCAGAGAAAGCTCAGCTGCCCTAAATTCTGATCATTCATCACTTGAGCCATCACTTTCTATATTTTCTTCACCTCAGGTTGATCTCTTGAATAATTAACAGAAAGTTTTAAATCTCTGATCAGTTGATGTCAACTTTGGAAAAGCAATCTCAGCTCCTAGAGTTTGCTTTCCACCTGCATAATTCACAATTAAACTTTGGTTTTATAGGTTTTCTTTACCTTGAAAGAAAACAACAGTGTAGCAGAAAGTTTTCCCAGGGAAGCCAGGCTCCTCCAGTTCTGTCTCTCAAGAAATTGTTTATTAAAATTAATAGAAATAGGAAGGGTCTGATGTGTTTGGTGAGGGTGTTTTTTGCTCCTTTACTTCATTTCTGACCCCAGGAATTACACACTTGTCAGGTGACAAAACAAAGTCTGGCCCTTACAAGGGAAAAGGGGAAATTTGGTATCCAGAAGGAACTCAAGAGTCATTTCAAGAAAGCTGCAATGAGAATTCTTTTAAGAAGGGTTTGCTCTGGGCATAAAACACCTTGTTTCAAAAGATGGAACAGTTTAAAGGTGCAAGATCTCTTAATAGTTACAAAGAAAGTGGCTGATTTCAGAACACCCTGCACAGACTGATGATGGTGTTTATTTCCAGAAGGAAAAAAACCAAACAACACTCTGAGTTCCAGTATTATCTGTATCTCAGTATTTGCTTTCTTTGAATTATTCTGAAGGGATATCTATGTCCTAAATAGATACAGCCCACATAAATAATAATAATAGCATTAACAAAAAAGCGCAAATTAAATTCCAAATAATTCCTATATTAACCAGTCTATATATGAACTGCCAACCTCCACATTCATGTTGTGTTCAGCACATGGAATTTGGTGCTAAACTAAAATTCTCTCTCATGTTTTTGTGTGTCTGCATCTTTTTATTTATGTAGCACACACAGCTGAGCCACACATAATTTCTTACCAGGGTTTGTCAACAATATGAGCTGGAAATCTTGGCTAAAATGACATGAAAATATAAAGTTGGAGCCTCAAAACCACAGTCCTTATCCTGTCATCAGCTTGAGAAGAAAAACATCGTCCATCCAATCAGGACATTTGAGGGGAGAGTGGGGGGCTTCAGTTTATCTTATTCTCTAGAAAAGACCCAAACACATTTAAATGGAATTTGTGCTTTTTTACTGTTACCATTCTTAGGGATTTCTTTTGCTCACACTCTGTTTGGAAGTGGCAGATTTTGTCTCAAGGGCCTCAAACTCTGTTTGATGTGACCACCCAGTACTTAAAGAGCTCCATCTGGGGCAAGTCTAGACTTCTACAAGAAAACTCAACAAAACTCAACTCAACAAAACTCAACAAAACAAAATAAAATATAAAATATAATAAATAAAATAAAATAAATAAAATATAATAAAATAAATGAAATTAAATAAAAATAAAATAAAGTAAAATAAAATAAAGCACAATAAAATAGAAAATAAAATATTAAAATAAAATATAAAAATAAAATAAAATAATCAGTAGGATATTTTAATTAATTTTTCCATCATTCATCTTCCTTATGAAGAAGAATGTGCAGCACAAACTCATATTTTAAACTAAAAACTGCTTATATAGGTTTATGCTGGCATGCTCTGCAGCAGATTTCTGACACGTGAGTAAAGAAAATAATGAGCAATAACAGGGGATGGAAACACTTTCTGTGCACCACCACTGCACAGGGATGAGATGTATTCACCAGTGGGCTTCATTTGTGCTTGCTCATCTACACCCAGAGACATTTCTCATTGCAGGCTCAGGAAAGGAACACCCTGCAGTGTTCACACACCTTGTCCATGTGCCCAGGAATTGCTTTGCCATGGTTTCCACAGTGAAATCACCAACATTGGGGCAAAAATACCAAAAGGGCAAGGCCTGCTGCTGGTTCACACACCCTTTTGGTATTTCTGCCCCAATTTTGGTGATTTCACTGTGGAAACCATGGCAAAGCAATTCCTGGTGGCATGGCCCTCCCAACCCTGTCCCATCACTGCAAAGATTGGAGAAGATCCTACCAGTGAAACACAAATACCCAAACCTTTGTTCCAATGCTGTGGAATGCTGATTGTGGCAGTGGCCCCAAAGCTGGAGAAAAATCACATCATCTCTTCCTGAAACCTACACATCCTTCTGAGCCACACAGAGCCTGCCACTGCTTCTTTTGCAGCAGAATAAGTGATGTGAGAAGGAACAGAACCCCAGTGAGCCCCAGTACCTGTGCAGGGACACAGGAACAGGAACAGAGCCCCAGTGAGCCCCAGTACCTGTGCAGGGACACAGGAACAGAACCCCAGAGTGCCCCAGCACCTGTGCAGGGACACAGGAACAGAACCCCAGAGTGCCCCAGCACCTGTGCAGGGACACAGGAACAGGAACAGAGCCCCAGTGAGCCCCAGTACCTGTGCAGCCTTTCAGGGGTGCAGGCAGGAAAAGGTCCCCAGGGTCCCTGCTGTGCCTGTGCTCCTCTGTGCAGGAGCTGCACAGCCACTTATTGCACCTTGTGCACAGACTGTGGGCAGGTCTCTTCTCCTTGCACATGGAGCAGCTCTGAGAACAGAAATTACAAATTATACATTATGGACTATGGTTCAGATTGCTGTGATTCGTATTTTTTTTGTCCAAGTTATTTTAAGAGTCTGGTTGTAACTGGTTGACATTCAGAAAAATACATAAAACATCCTGATGGTGAGAAAACTCAGAAAATAACACATCTTATCAATGAAAACCCTAATTGCTATCCTCTGAAGAGCTGACCAGAAATGAAATATACCAATTTATATACCAATATAACTATACCAATGAAATATATCAATTTATATCTTGATATCACACATAGTGAACTGGAAACACAAGGCACAGCAACATGAGAAGACCTGGAAACTTTAATTAAAGTGTTCTCTCTATTGATTCAACAATTTAGGGAATACCCTTTGCTATCCAGGCCATCTTGCCTGGAGATGTCACTGAGAGAGCAGCACATAAATGAGGTGCCTAATTCAACATTTGGTGTCCAGAATGAACTCAAGAGTCATTTCAAGATAGCTACAGTGATAATTTCTCTTTGTTGTTCTGCTAAAATTAATTTAAATTTTATCATTCCCTTCCGTGGGTCTGGCATTTCCTAGCAGGTCTCTTATCAAGCAATTACTCAAGAGTTTCTAAATATTCACAATCATTCTCAGACAGATTGGGCAATTCTTGAGAATAAGACAGCAAAGCAAAGTTTTAAATGTGTTTCATTGTCTAGAGAGGGAGTTGTTTGTGCAAGCCAACAGGCTATTTTAGCCATCTGCTTATCAGCAATGCTTTCCAAAAGGTACACACAAAAACTTAAACCAAAAGGCCCAATAAAACCCACATAACCAAAATGCAAGGGTGTCGCCCTGGTTTTACA
>VZTZ01030485.1:0-10686 GCA_013400955.1 Drymodes brunneopygia | reverse complement strand
TCCTTGTTGGATTTCTCTGGACGTTTCCTGGGGTATTCCTGGTTGTTCTTTTTGAATGGTTCCTGGGGTGTTCCTGGTTGGATTTGTTTGGATGGTTCCTGGGGTGTTCCTGGTCTGGGAGTTCATCTCCCTTAGGAGGGTGGGATGAGGGAGCTGGGAAGCCTCAGGAAAAGCCGGGATGAGAGGGGCCCTCATCCATGTCCATGGTCAGGGAGGGCACAGAGCAGGGCCAGGCCCTGCCCAGGGCCCAGCAATGGCCCAGGAGGGATGGGAAGGAGCTGAGCACGGGGAGCTCCACCTGGACATGAGGAGGAACTTCCCCTGTGTGGGAGCAGCTTCTCCAGAGAGGCTGTGGAGTCTCCTCAGGGGCCACCCCAGACCTGCCTGGACAAACCCCGCGCTCTGGGACAGCAGGAGCTGCCACCAGCTGTCCCCTCCCCTGCTGCCCTTGTCCAGTGTCCATCCTCAGCCTCTCTCTGCCCTCCCACAGGTGCTGCAGGGGGCTCAGCTCATCGCTGTGGCCTCGGCCGAGCCCGCGGCCAGCGGCGTGGACGGCTCCCCGCTGCAGGGCAGTGACATCCAGGTGCAGTACGTGCAGCTGACCCCGGTGACAGACCACGCTGCCACCAGCCAGGTACACGGGGAGCCCTCCCTCTCTGCCTCTCTGCATTCCTTCTCTGCCTCTCTCCATTCCTTCTCTGCCTCTCTCCATTCCTCCTTCACCTCTCTCCATTCCTTCTCTGCCTCTCTCCATTCCTTCTCTGCCTCTCTCCATTCCTTCTCTGCCTCTCTCTATTCCTTCTCTGCCTCTCTCCATTCCTCCACTTCTCCTTCACTTCTCTCCATTCCTCACCGCTCTCCATTTCTCCATTTCTCTCCATTTCCCCTCCACCTCTCTCCATTCCCTCTCTGCCTCTCTCCATTTCTCACCTCTCTCCATTTCTCACCTCTCTCCATTTCTCCTCCACCTCTCTCCATTTCTCCTCCACCTCTCTCCATTTCTCCACCTCTCTCCATTTCTCCTCCACCTCTCTCCATTTCTCCTCCACCTCTCTCCATTTCTCCACCTCTCTCCATTTCTCCTCCACCTCTCTCCATTTCTCCTCCACCTCTCTCCATTTCTCCACCTCTCTCCATTTCTCCTCCACCTCTCTCCATTTCTCCTCCACCTCTCTCCATTTCTCCACCTCTCTCCATTTCTCCTCCACCTCTCTCCATTTCTCCTCCACCTCTCTCCATTTCTCCACCTCTCTCCATTTCTCCTCCACCTCTCTCCATTTCTCCTCCACCTCTCTCCATTTCTCCACCTCTCTCCATTTCTCCTCCACCTCTCTCCATTTCTCCTCCACCTCTCTCCATTTCTCCACCTCTCTCCATTTCTCCTCCACCTCTCTCCATTTCTCCTCCACCTCTCTCCATTTCTCCACCTCTCTCCATTTCTCCTCCACCTCTCTCCATTTCTCCTCCACCTCTCTCCATTTCTCCACCTCTCTCCATTTCTCCTCCACCTCTCTCCATTTCTCCTCCACCTCTCTCCATTTCTCCACCTCTCTCCATTCCTCACCTCTCTCCATTCCTCACCTCTCTCCATTTCTCTGCTCAATCTGATTAACATGTTTGAAACATCTGCCAGATGTGTTTTATATCTACCCACAAACACAGGGAGCTCATGGTCCTCTTTCCAAACCATAAAACCCATCATTTATAATAAGAAACATAATTTTTTCTTTACAGTAGAAATGTTCCTTGCCTGCTCCTGCTTTTCTGTCCTTTCTTGGTGCCTCTGGAGAAGTTATTTTGGTCACTGTTTTGTCCTTGAAGGCTGAGAGCCATCGCCAAGGACAGCACCAAAAACGTGTCTGCAATCTGCCAAAAAGTATTTTCAGACTGAGGTTTCCCTCAGAGAAGCCATTCCTGTTGTGACAGCAGTTTTCCAGTTGTTTTGATCAACACAAATTCCTGCAGCAGTTGGAAGTGAACACTTGATCCTCTCTCCGTTAGGGGAGGAGGAATTGTTGGGGTTTTTTTGGTCGCTTTTAATCGGTTTGAACAGCTCAGTGAATCTGAGGCTAGAAAAAATCTGTCATCAGCTTGGAGCTTTGGTGGCAGCAGCACAGAGCTGATTGAAAACATTTGGAACACGTTTTTCTGGAGATGGTGACACGTGGTTTTGGAAATCCCACTCCGTGGCCTTCTCCTCTGGGGAAGCTGAGTGGTTGTGGATTTTTTTTTTTTGCCTCAGCACTGCCCTTGTCAATATTTTATTTTTAATTCCTTGTAAGAGTGCTCTGGGCACTGAGGGTGTTCTGCAGGGATTGTGCCTTGGTTTTTATGGATCCTCCATCACTGCTGCTCCCGTGGATTTAATAAATCCCAGAACAAGGGGATTCCCTGAGTTTGGAAAGACCCACAAGGATCATATAAGAGAAGCAGGCAGTGAGAGGTGTTCCCACTGCTGTCCCCACTCCAAGCCTGGAGAATTCCCACATTTCCCTAAGTTGGGAACGCCCCACAAGGATCATATAAGAGAAGCAGGCAGTGAGAGGTGTTCCCCCTGCTGTCCCCACTCCAAGCCTGGAGAATTCCCGCATTTCCCTAAGTTGGGAACGCCCCACAAGGATCATATAAGAGAAGCAGGCAGTGAGAGGTGTTCCCCCTGCTGTCCCCACTCCAAGCCTGGAGAATTCCCGCATTTCCCTAAGTTGGGAACGCCCCACAAGGATCATATAAGAGAAGCAGGCAGTGAGAGGTGTTCCCCCTGCTGTCCCCACTCCAAGCCTGGAGAATTCCCGCATTTCCCTAAGTTGGGAACGCCCCACAAGGATCATATAAGAGAAGCAGGCAGTGAGAGGTGTTCCTCACTGCTGTCCCTGCTCCAGGCCTGGAGAATTCCCACATTTCCCTCCCATGGGCTTCCTCCTCTCCCAGCTCCTCCCCAGGATGGAATTCTGGAGCAGAGCTCCCCAGAGCAGCAGCCACCCCAGGAATTCCTCCCTCCTGGGGGACACTTTGCACCCTGCTGGTGTTTAATGCTGTGGTTAAACCACAGAGCTTCCCAGGGAGAGCAGGAAAAGGGGGTGAGAGGAAAAGGGAATGAGAGGAAAAGGAGATGAGAGAAAAAGGGAATGAAAGGAAAAGGGGATGAGAGGAAAAGGGGATGAAAGGAAAAGGGGAGGAAAGGAAAAGGGAATGAAAGGAAAAGGGGATGAAAGGAAAAGGGGAGGAAAGGAAAAGGGGATGAGAGGAAAAGGGGATGAGAGGAAAAGGGGATGAGAGGAAAAGGGGATGAAAGGAAAAGGGGATGAAAGGAAAAGCACACCAGCCCCAAAACAAGGCAGCTGTAAATATTTCCTCACTTTGCTCCGAGTGAAAACCGAGGATCTGTGAAGGAGCTGGAGGAACCAACTTGGTGTTTGCATTGCTCTGAGTTTATCCAGCTCAGGAGGGGTTTTTGGGGATAAAAATGTGGAATTTTCCTGCAGAGAAGGATCTTTTATCTGAAGGGAAAGGTCTTACCTGAGGGAAGGGAAACCCTCCTGCACTGACACTTCCACCTGGCTCTCTGTCCAGGTGCTGAGATGTTCCCAAGCATTTTGCAGCTCTTTATCAATCCAAGCTGATTAAAGTGGAATTTATTTTCCAGCTGGGTTGGATCCTGTGCCAATTCCCTGTTTGGAACAGCACAAATGTGGATTTATTTCATGGCTCACAACAAGGTGCCCGTTTCCTGCCCTTTTTCCCCTGAAATGAATCCCTGCTCTGAGTTCAGCTGGAGCACAGCAAAATCCACTTCAGTTTTGTGTTTTCAGTCTATTCATGAATGGTTTTTGCTTGGCTTCTTTTCATGTTTTGACAGCAGTTTGCAAAGTCTAGAAATACAGAATATTTGGATTAAAATTCTGTACTCAGATGCAACGCTGGTGGTAAATTCTGTTAGATTTGGAAAAAAAACCCCACATGAATTCCAAATATAAATTCTTGCAATCCCTTCAGGTCTGAGTGTTGGATCAATATTTGGTGTTGCTGTTGTGCTGATATTTGATAATTCTATTTACTCAAAACACTTCTCCTCTAAATGGGAAAGGAAAGCTTTGAGGATTATTTAAAAATTTTGGGACTATCAAATTTAGCAATCTCATAGATTTATTCAGCACCTTGGCATGGATTTATTGAACTTTTGAGCAAAGACAAAATACCCTTCAAAAATACCCTTCAAATTAAACAGGAAAAGAATTCCTGGAGCCCAATGCAATAACTGGCAACCAGGCAGAGGGAAATAAATGAATTTAGGAGCAACACTTCATGAGTTTGAACCTCAGGGGCTTTAATTTGAATAATAAATTCTCTCTGAGGAGAAGCTGGGAATTCTCTTTGAGGGAAAACTGGGAATTCTCTGTGAGGGAAAGCTGGGAATTCTCTGTGAGGAGAAGCTGGGAATTGTCTCTGAGGAGAAGCAGGGAATTCTCTGTGAGGAGAAGCTGGGAATTCTCTTTGAGGGAAAACTGGGAATTCTCTCTGAGGAGAAGCTGGGAATTCTCTGTGAGGAGAAACTGGGAATTCTCTGTGAGGGGAAGCTGGGAATTCTCTCTGAGGAAAAGCTGGGAGTTCTCTCTGAGGGAAAGCTGGGAATTCTCTCTGAGGGAAAGCTGGGAATTCTCTGTGAGGGAAGCTGGGAATTCTCTTTGAGGAAAAGCTGGGAATTGTGTCTGAGGGAAAACTGGGAATTCTCTGTGAGGGGAAAGTTGGGAATTCTCTGTGAGGGAATGCTGGGAATTCTCTGTGAGGGAAGCTGGGAATTCTCTCTGAGGAGCAGCTGGGAATTCTCTCTGAGGGAATGCTGGCTGTAGTTGTGCTGTTCTCACTTCACCCTCAATATGGAAAGGCTGCACTGGGGTAAAATCAGCATTTTTAGACCCCAGACTGCTCCAAGTTGGAAATTCCAAGGACAAATCCAACAGGTGATCTCAGTCCCCTTTCCCTGAGCAGCTCTGGCCCTCCAGGGCTCCCTCCTGCCTTTTCCATGATCATCCCTGGTGGCCTTTCCAGCTCCCCCTTCCCAAAGTCTCTCCATTGGGATGAGCCTCCACAGCCTCACTTTGGTGCCAAACCCTGGGTTTATTTCCTTTATTTGGAGCTGCTTCTTTCCCTGGGAAGACAGAGGGAATAATTGCCTTGGTGCCACTCCTGATTGTGCAGATCTTTATCATAATTTCATTATTTCAGCCTTGCTGGGGGCTCCTGCAGTTATTTTTGGTGCCTTTATGAGTGTGTTCCCATTCCCACTGTCACACAGCCCTGTGCCTTCTCCTCTGGAATTTTTTCCACTGGCATACACAAGGAGTTTATATTTGTTTAATAAGTTCACATTCAATAAAAAGCACTTTTGGGTTGATTTCCTGCTGTCCTGTTCCCCCTCTTTGCAGGGCTCTGACTCCCTTCAATCAGCAATGCAGCCAGAGATGCAGATAGAACACGGAGCCATCCAAATCCAGTGAGAGGAGTGAGGAACTGAATTCCAGCCAGAAATGGGAGTGCAAAAAGCTGGAAAACCCAACCAGACTCAAAACCTCACCTGGAATAACCCCAACTTCAACCAGAGCTGCACCACCTCACCAACCAAACCCTGGCCTTCCAAAAAAAAAAACCCAATGGGCTACACTGAAACCCTCTGAGAGAGGACAAAGAAACCTTCCAGAGGGACAGGAGGAGCTCTCCTGCACCCCAAACTGTGAGATCCAAACCTGGGCACCCCCTGGCTCCCTCCTGGGCCCTTGGAACACCTGCAGATTTTGGGAGCTCAAATATTTTTCACTGTTGGAACAGCCTTTTTTTTTTTTTTAATTTGCTATGATGTTTATAACAAAAGAAAAGAAAACAAAAAAAAGAAAATATTTTAAAAAAAGGAAAAAAATCCCTCGACAGCAAGTCTTGGCCTTTTGCTGGTGTTTTCTGTTCAGTGTCATGAGAACTGTATTTGCAGGAGACTAACACTTTTGTTTGTACTGTTGCTTAACTACTTTTTCTAGGGGAAAAAAAAAAATGCTTTAAAAATGCTGTAATTACGCATTTCTAATGAAAAATAAATGTGTATTTATGAATAGTGCAGCTCTAAGTTGCTCTGCCTTGGGAATGAGCCCAGCTTGGCTGGGCAGGAATGTTGGCCTGGAGGAGCTGGGGATGGATCCACATTCACCTCTAAGGAAGAGCCCAATCTCATTATTTTACTATTTTATTACCTAAATTCCCAATCCCAGACCATTTTATGATCTAAATTCCCAATCCCAGACCATTTTATTGCCTAAATTCCCAATCTCAGACCATTTTATGATCTAAATTCCCAAACTCAGACAATTTTATGATCTAAATTCCCAATCCCAGACTGTTTTGTTATCCAAATTCCCAATCCCAGACTATTTTGTTATCCAAATCCCAATCTCAGACCATTTCAATATCTAAATTCCCAATCTCAGACTATTTTATGATCTAAATTCCCAAACTCAGACAATTTTTATGATCCAAATTCCCAATCCCAGACTATTTTGTTATCCAAATCCCAATCTCAGACCATTTCAATATCTAAATTCCCAATCTCAGCCCATTTTATGATCTAAATTCCCAGTGCAAGAAAAACGGCAGAGTTGAGTATTTGAGTGTGCAAAACTGAACCAATTTATGAAATAATTTTCTGTAATGTGTACAATTCTNCCTAAATTCCCAATCCCAGACCATTTTATGATCTAAATTCCCAATCTCAGACCATTTTATTGCCTAAATTCCCAATCTCAGACCATTTTATGATCCAAATTCCCAATACCAGACCATTTCAATATCTAAATTGCCAATCTCAGACTATTTTGTGATCTAAATTCCCAAACTCAGACAATTTTATGATCTAAATTCCCAATCTCAGACCATTTCAATATCTAAATTCCCAATCTCAGACTATTTTATGATCTAAATTCCCAAACTCAGACAATTTTTATGATCCAAATTCCCAATCCCAGACTATTTTATTGCCTAAATTCCCAATCTCAGACTATTTTATGACCTAATTCCCAATCTCAGCCCATTTTATGATCTAAATTCCCAGTGCAAGAAAAACGGCAGAGTTGAGTATTTGAGTGTGCAAAACTGAACCAATTTATGAAATAATTTTCTGTAATGTGTACAATTCTGAGCTCTCTCCCTTTCAGCTCCTCCTGCCTCCTTTGCCCAGCAATTCCTCAGAGTGGGATTCACCCATCTGAACCCAAGATCCAAGATCCAGGTGAAATCCCCTCCCCTCTGAAAGTTCTAGGAAATTTCATCTGGATTTTGACAAAGCACCATTGTCCTGTTTGCTCATCATGAGTGGGGAGGAAACCTCTTTAATATCACCTGGTGGTTTTAATGATGCATGTTTGGGAAAATAGGATTGGGAAAAGAGAATTGGGAAATAGAGTTTGGAAAATAAGAGAGGGAGGTGCTGCTTTGTGTTTGATTTTCAGCTGATTTCCCATCTGATCATTCCCAGTACATGGCCCATGATGCATTTAATGAATTGATGAGTGAGGTATGGCCACAAATCCCATGTGGTTAAATTCAGGATAATGNAACTTGGATTTTTATTTTTTTGCTGTCTCCTGGTTATTTTAATGATGCATATTTTGGAAAATAGAGTTTGGAAAATAGGGTTTAAAAAAAAAGAGGATTGGGAGAATGGAGTTTGAAAAATAGGCGTTGGAAAATAAGGTTTGGGAAATAGGGTTTGGAAAAGAGGGTTTGGAAAAGAGAAATTGGGAAACAGGGTTTGGGAAATAAGAGAGGGAGGGGCTGCTTTGTGTTTGATTTTCAGCTGATTTCCCATCTGATCATTCCCAGTACATGGCACATAATGCATTTAATCAATTGATAAATGAGGTATAGCCACAAATCCCACGTGTTGGAAGAGAGGATAACTTGGATTTTTATTTTTTTGCTATCACCTGGTTACTGTAATGATGCATGTTTTGGAAAATAAGGTTTGGAAAACAGAGTTTGGAAAAGAGGGTTTGGAAAAAAGAGTTTGGAGAATAGAGTTTGAAATACGGTTTGGGAAATAAGGTTCAGAAAATAGGATTTGGAAAACAGAGTTTGGAAATAGGGTTTGGAAAAGGGAATTGGGAAATAGAGTTTGGAAAATAAGAGAGGGAGGTGCTGCTTTGTGTTTGATTTTCAGCTGATTTCCCATCTGATCATTCCCAGTACATGGCCCATGATGCATTTAATGAATTGATGAGTGAGGTATGGCCACAAATCCCATGTGGTTAAATTCAGGATAATGTGGATTTTTATTTTTTTGCTATCACCTGGTTATTTTAATGATGAATGTTTTGGAAAAGAAGGTTTGGAAAATAAGAGAGGGAGGTGCTGCTTTGTGTTTGATTTCCAGCTGATTTCCCATCTGATCATTCCCAATACATGGCCCATAATGAATTTATTGAATTGATGAGTGAGGTATGGCCACAAATCCCACGTGTTGGAAGAGAGAATAACTTGGATTTATATTTTTTTGCTATCACCTGGTTATTTTAATGATGCATGTTTTGGAAAATAAGGTTTGAAAAATGAGGTTTGGAAAACAGAGTTTGGAAAAAAGGGTTTGGAGAACAGAGTTTGAAACAGAGTTTGGGAAATAAGGTTTGGAAAATGCGATTTGGAAAACAGAGTTTGGAAAAGAGGGTTTGGAAAAGAGAGTTGGGGAAAAAGGAGAGGGAGGTGCTGCTTTTTATTTGATTTCCAGTTGATTTCCCATCTGATCATTCCCAATACATGGCCCATAATGCATTTAATGAATTGATAAATGAGGTATGGCCACAAATCCCACGTGGTTAAATTCAAGATAACGTGAATTTTTATTTCTTTATTAGCAAAGGAAGGGTTAAGCACCCCCAGCCTCTGGGAATGCCGTCCCTGGGTAAGTTTCACACTTTCCATAAATTCCTCCTTCTCTTTGGGATGTTTCTTGACACAGCAGCACAAAGCAAACACCCACAGGGGTCTGCAGCAGGCCAGGGATTTGGCTGCTCCTCAGCTCCTTTTGGAGTGGTTTTCCTCAGCCTGGGGCATCCTTGAAGGGCTTGGCACCCAAAGACAGGCCTAAAAATAAAGCCAGGTCTGGGGGTTTTAATATTCATGGAATCATGGAGTGGTTTGGGTTGGGAGGGACCTTGAGGATCATCCAAATCCCATGGGCAGGGGCACCTCCCACCATCCCAGGTTATTCCAGCCTGGCCTTGGGCACTGCCAGGGATCCAGGGGCAGCCACAGCAAATCTGGGAATCCATTCCAGAGCCTCCCCACCCTCCCAGGGAACAATTCCTTCCCAATATCCCATCCATCCATCCATCCATCCATCCATCCCTCCATCCATCCCTCCCTCCATCCATCATCCATCCCTGCCCTCAGTGGGAATCCATGTCCTGTCAGGCTGGGTTGGGAAATCCCCCCTGGTCTCTGATTTTTGAACTCAGAATTTTCTTCTCTTTGCATTTTCCAGCCAAGGTTCAGGAGGAGGTTGAGCTCAGGAGACTCCAGCACTGAGCCAGGGATTCTGGTGAGTATTCCCTGTCCCTGCTCCCTGTCTGGGGCTTTGATCAAATTGTCCAGGCAGGAAATGTCCCCAGGAATGCTGGATTGATCCCTTTGGCCAGGCAGGAAATGTCCTCAGGAATGCTGGATTGATCAGATTGTCCAAGCAGGAAATGTCCCCAGGAATGCTGGATTGATCAGATTATCCAGGCAGGAATATTCCCAGGAATGCTGGATTGATCAGATTGGCCAGGTAGGAAATGTCCCCAGGAATGCTGGATTGATCAAATTGTCCAGGCTGGAAATATCTCCAGGAATGCTGGATTGATCCAATTGTCCTTGCAGGAAATGTCCCCAGAAATCATGGATTGATCAAATTGTGCAGGCAGGAAATGTCCCCAGGAATGCTGGATGTGTTTTCCAGGCAGGAAATGTCCCCAGGAATGCTGGATTGATCAAATTGTCCAGGCAGGAAATGTCCCTGGGAATGCTGGATTGATCAGATTATCCAGGCAGGAATGTTCCCAGGAATGCTGGATTGATCAAATTGTCCAGGCAGGAAATGTCCCCTGGAATGCTGGATTGATCCAATTGTCCAGGCTGGAAATATCTCCAGGAATGCTGGATTGATCCAATTGTCCTTGCAGGAAATGTCCCCAGAAATCATGGATTGATCAAATTGTGCAGGCAGGAAATGTCCCCAGAAATCATGGATTAAATAAATTGTCCAGGCAGGAAATGTCCCCAGAAATCATGGATTAAATAAATTGTCCAGGCAGGAAATTTCCCCAGGAATGCTGGATGTGTTTTCCAGGCATCACAAGCTGTTCCACCAACAAATAAATCATTCCCAAAAGGAGAGATTCAGGAATGAATTTCCTTCCTGGGAATGTTCTGTGCAGGGGGAAGGCACCTTCACCTCGAGGTTGTACCAAAAACATCCACAAAACTGGGAAAAATCCCGAAATTTTTGGAAGATGAGGAATCAGGAGCTCCTGAGGCTTTGCCTGGCTCTGAGCTTGGCAGGGTGTTGGTTCTCCAGGGATGTGGTTCCATCCTTGAATTTTCAATTATTTATCTAGAAACACTCAATTTTCATCAATTTTCAATTCTTTAGAAACATTCAATTTACATCAA
>VZTZ01030483.1:0-23432 GCA_013400955.1 Drymodes brunneopygia | reverse complement strand
GCCACAGCACCGCTCTCGCAGCCCTACCAGCCCCCGGCCCCCACCCCGGCACCCCCATCTCTGCTGTCCCAGCCCCGGGGATTCGGGACACTCGGGGCTGGGGCAGCTTTGAACAACCCCTGGGGCTGAGCAGCCGGAGCAGAGCCCTGCAGGAGCCTCTCCCAGCCGGGGGACGCCTCTGTGCCCCCCAGCTCTGCAGAGCCCGGGCAGGAGCTGGGGTGATGCTCCCCCCCTGCCCAGGGCTCTGAGCCCCCAAAAATCAGCTCTACCCACGCTGGCACCGCCCGGGTTTGAAGGGCGCTCGATTGATTTAATTGCTCTGGAGCTTCTTGGTGTGGAATAAACAGAATCTACTGATCCTCCTGGGGATGTGAGACCTGCTTAGGGAACGGCCCCGTGCTGCTCCCTGAGGGCAGCTGCATCTTCCCCGTCCCATTTCCCTGTCCTGGATCTGGACCCGTCCCGCGGGGACGATCGGAGCCGCGGTCCCACCCTGGCAGGGTTGCGAGTGGCCGCTGCCTGCCTTGGGCAGAGAGCCCCAGGGCAGTCCCTGCGCTGGGCTGGGAGCTCCGATCGGACACCCCGCGGCTCCCGGCCCTTTTCCACCTTTCCGTGTTTCACCCTGGCGCAGCGGGGCCAGGACAGCCGCGCTCGCTGTTGGACCCCGCAAAGCTTCTGCTCCTTCGCAGCCCCCCAGCCCTTGTCCTGTCTTCCCTTCTGAGAAACGGGCTAGAAAGGTGCTCCCAGGGTTTTTACAGCCTGAGCACCTTAATGCAGCGGGATGGGGGTGAGGGATCTGGGCTCCTGCTGCAGGGACCCAAAGCCTCTGACGGTGCCCAGAGTGGGGTCTTTCCCTGGGACGGTGCCCAAAGGGCCCTTTCCTCCCTGTGACGCTGTTGCTGCAGCACATCCCACAGCCTCTCTCAGGATCTGGGGATGTTTTACAGCCAGGCAGCTCCTGGCGTATCCCCTGGCATCAGCTGGTGCAGGCTCAGCACTTCCTCTCCCTGTTTTGCCATTCTAAATTGCACCATTGCTGCGGGATGGAAAAAGCAGATATTTTATGTGGTGTCTGGGGGTGGAGGCTGGGAATTCTGGCTCCTTTGAAGAGGGACAGGGAGCTGCACGGCTCAGAGCTGTGGTTCCCACCATGAGATCTTTGAGATGGTGCCAGCAAGAGGCTCCTTCCACAGGGACAGGAAGGGTGACACTCATGGACAACACCGAGAAAATCCCTGCAGGACTCGGGAACGATGCCCTGCCTCTCCTGGCCCAGAGGCAGCTCCAGAACGCCCTGTCAGGGTGGATTCTCTTCGCCTTCACCAGCGCAGCGGTGCCAATTCCGTCAGTCTGAGCGCCCGACGCCTCTGGCTCAAATCCTCCCTCCTCCGCACGGTGACAGGGCTGTCCCTCCCGTCCACCCCCAGCACCTCGGGGCCGCTGAACCTCCAAGATCTGATAGCGTCGGCCCAGATGGGTCAAAGCCAATTAACGTCAGAGCAGCCGATTTCGGTGGCAAAGCGTCTGACAGAGCGGCGCTGCCGGGAGCCCGGCGCTGGCCCCACCCGCAGGTGGGGAGCTCCTCCTGCCCCACACCCCTCCCTCCTGCCCCACACCCCTCCCTCCTGCCCCACATCCCTCCCTCCTGCCCCGCCTGCTCCCCAGACACGCCACCGGCAGCTGTCACTGCCCACGCGGGCTCTCCTCGGTCTCTGGTGGGCACCGTGGGGCACAGGCAGCAGGAGCCACAGCCCCGCTGTGCTGCTGACACCCCGGCAGCACCAGGGATGCTCTCCCGGGAGAAGGGAGCTCGCGGCCTTCCCACAGGCTGATAAGCTCCCTGCGAGAGGGCTTTAATCACATTTCCCTGTTTGCTGTTCCAGGAGGCAGAGATAATGAGGGCGGGATGGAAGCGGTGTCTGTGCAATCCCTGCAGCAGGAAAACAGCGGGAAAGGGAGGAGGGAAGCGGAGGGGCAGCCAGGGAGCTGGTCCCGACCTGGGTTGGTGGGGACAAGTGACCACCACCAACAGGATCCCATCCCATCCCATCCCATCCCTCATTCCCAAGGCCCAGGAGGCATCAGGCTCTGCTCTCCGTGTTTCAGTCCCTGGTGCAATGTAAAGAACTCTTCGGTTACGGAGCAGGAGCGAATTCCCCGGCAGCAGGGCTCGCTGCCCGGGCCTGCAGCTTCCCTCTGCTCCCCGCTCCCGGCTGGAATTGCCGCTGTGCCTGGCACGTGGCTGTGCCGCCGGGAGGAGCAGCCCTGCTCCACCTGCCATCTGTCACCTGGCCCGGCGGTGCCCGTCCCGCCGGGTGACATATGGCACCGGAGCTGCCCCTTTTGGCCGGGACAGGGCTGACGCTGCCGCTCGGGGCTGTGCCCGCGGCACCCGCGGAGGCTCCGGCTCCCTCCCGCTCCCACTCCCGCTCCCGCAGGGATCCCTCCCTGCCGCACAAAGCCCAGGGGTTAAATCCTCCGGGAGAGGGGACCTGGCCGATGTGGAGGAGGGGCAGAGGTGGCCAGAGCCTCTTGTCCCCAGCGCGAAGCCCCGAGGGCCGTTTGTAGGGACACACACGGCACACCGAGCCCCACTCTGCCCTCCGGGGACCCCAAGCCCAGTTCCAGACCTGGTACCAAGCACAGAAATGCAGGGGGAGGTGTCCGCACTCCCAGCCGGGAAGCCCCAGCGGAGGAGCTCCCGGTCCCATCGGCAGGGACACGGTGCCAGCGCGGGGTCCCCAGCCTGGCACGGGGTGGTGCCGCTCTCCCGGAGCCGCCCCGGGAGGGTGTGAGCAGCACCCTCCGCTGCGTCGAGCGCTAATTTCTCCTCTCGTTGGAATGAACACATTTTAATGGGGTTTATGGGTGTGACGAATACACAAACGGGGATCAGAGGAGCGCCGTGTCCCGGGTAAGGGCGTGCGGTGTTTGCAAGGCAGCAGAGCAGAAAGAGGGGAGGGGAGGGGGCTCCTTGCTGTAATTATCGCAGGAAGGTGAGCAGCAGGACGGGAGGGTTCCGGGGCAGTGTAGCTGTTCTAAGAAATCCCATGTGTTTCACACCCTTCGGATGATTTTGCCAACAGCTCCCTGACATCCTGCTGGGATCCATCTCAGCACCAGACAAGGCTCAGCTCATTCTCCATGAGCACAGGGCAAGATCTGCGTTCTCCAAACACTGCTTGGGAACAGAGCCACGTTTGTGGGGCAGTGGGAGCAGGGCCCTGGTCCTGTGAACAGGGAGGGCTCAGGGAGAGCTGCAGGCTCCTTTCCTGGGATTGCACCCATAATCCAGACCCTGCTGCAGCCAGCCTCGCTCTCCGGGGAGTTACGGGAGGAATAAATGAACGAATGCTGGGTAATTAAGCAATTAATTACTGCAGGCTCTATGGGCAGTGCCTGGTGCGGCTGCAACCCCCCCAGAGCTGCCCCTCACTCCTCACACCCGACACCTCCCGGAGGGGCAGCAGGGGAAGCAGGGGGGAATTGGGAATTAAAATTACATTGGAAAGTTCAATCATATAATCGTAATTCGTCATCCCAGACGCGGCGCTGGAGCTCGCTCCCCGCGCTGTGATGGATTCCCGTCGCCGCGGTTCCCCTGTCTGGCGCTCGGGGAGGCAGCGGGGCTGTGCCCGCGGGGCAGGACCCGCTCCAGCCGCGCTTTCCCAAATATTACCGGATCTCTGGGATGTGCCTGTCCTCACACCGCGGTCAGTGACCCCGGGGCATCCTGCCCTTGCTGTGCACGGCTCTGGAGCGGGGTGGATCCCGCGGGCACTGCAGGCGGAGCCGGCCTTCCCCTGCCTTCTGTGCAGGCTGATGAACGGGCAGAGCGTCTGGCTCTCGTTTTTCCAGCCACGGACGGATCCAAATGAAGGCTTTCAGTCCCTGACTGACCATCACCCTTCCCACGGCTGTTCCCAATGCCGGGATTGTGCTCTGCTCTGCTTTGTCACCCCGGTACAGATCACCTGCTGCCGCTGCTCTGTTACAACTCACACCAGGAGCAGCTGTTTGATGATATTTTCTGAGGGAAAGTGAGGATTGCTTCACCTTCCTCCTGAATGACATCTTCCAGCTTGGGAAGAGCAGACCCAGAACAACCTGGCTGCCTCTCACACCCACAGCAGGACCCACCCTCGGTGTCCCACAGGGATCCCAGAGACCCTTGAGATGTTTCATGAGCCAGGAGAAATGTGCTGGCACTGGGGAAAGCCTCGTGCTGCTCGTGGGATGAGCGTGCCTTGGGAAGCCTGGCCAGGCTGGCAGCCTGGTTCAGCTGGAAGGGGCAGAGGGATGGAGGAAGGGCCCAGTGCTGCTGTGCTGAGCCCCCAGAGGGTGCAGGGTGGGACACTGCCACACTGCCACCACTGCTGGGGCCACCACTGCTGGGGCCACCACTGCTGGGACCACAACGCTCCAGTGGAATCCCTCTGCAGCCAGCACCCAGCACGGTGCCAGCACTTTGCCACCACGGCACTGCTGATGTCACACTGCTCTCTGATTACCCCCTGCTGGCTTCTGGCTCCTCACTGGGCACTGAGGATGCCCTTTTGGCCACCAAGGATGCCCTGTTGGCCACTGCTTCGCCTGTGTCCCACCAGGAGAAAGCCCTGGCACCACGCAAGCCACACTTTATTGAGGGACAGATCACACTGTGCCTCTCCCTCACCCCAGGGGATGGTTAACGGAGCACACCGCTGGATTTTCTGGAGGCTCCCCACAGCAAACCCCAGAAACAGCCCCAGGGGTGTCACAGGGGTGGTGGCACCACGCTGCCATGGAGCTGCCGTGGAGCTCCCTCGCAGCCAGAGGGGTGACAGTGATGACAAATGACACTCGCCCTGTAATTACAGCCAGGCTCCGCTCAGCCTGTGCTGCTGCATTATTGAGAGCAACCAAAAATACTCCCAGCTCAGTCATTAACCGGTCTGGGCCTCATGGTGAGCAGCTGCCGGGGCTGCCTGAGCCCGGGCTGGCAGAGGGGAGGGGGGACAGCCTGGAATGTGCTGCAGAGGTGTTTACACATCCTCCCTCCCACAGGGATGAGGCCCTGGGTGAGCAGAGCACGACAGAGGGTTCAGGATGCCGAGGGAAAGTGGCATTAGGATAACATTAATTGCCTTAGTGTCAGAGTCACCGCTGAGCTGAGCTGAAGCAAGGCAGGGATCAGGGGAACCCGTGGGCGTAGCTTTGCTCCGTGCCCAAGGTGGGATCTGGAAGTCAGCTGGAAAATGGCTTGGATGGGAAGGGTGTGAGGAGGAGGGCAGTGAGGCTGGGGGTCTCCCAAAGGCTCATCCCAGGGCTGCTCCGGGGGAGTGCAGCAGTGCCAGCTCCTCTCTGCCAGCACCACTGAATCCCCTCTGCTGAGGGGCTCCTTCCTCTGCAGGGACCAGCACGGACCCCGAACCTCCTCCCTTTTCTCCAGGAGGAATCCCCCCCTTTCCTGGGAACTGGCCTGTGCCCAGCTTGCCCAGCTGAGAGCTGTGAGTGCCCTCGGCCAGAGGAGTAGTGGCTGTGGCCGTGCCAGGTGTGCCAGATGTGAGGAATGTTCAGAGCAAGATGCACATTGGAGGAGCCCAGGGAGGGGTTAACCCACACCTGCAACAACCACAGCACTTTGGGCTGATGTCCCTTCAAAGCCCAAGAAGAACCTCAAAAACTTTCAGAAAAAAAGGCTTTTTCCTATTTTCTGATCCATTTTCCATCAGAAAGGAGTTTGATGGAACATTGTCACCCACCAGGAGTGTGGCCAGGCACAGTGACCCCCTTCCAAACTGTCTCTGTTTACCAGAGCATCCTCTCCTGGGTCATTGCCCTCGACAGCAAGGCAGTGACCAGCGGGGCAGTGACCGGCGGGGACATGAAAGGCTTGGCCAGGACAGTGACAGTGACATCCTCCTCTGCTGTGAGCCTCCGGAAGGGAGCACCGGACATAAGTGACTCGGCGGCACGAGCAGGGGACAGACGCCAACCCGCAGCGCTCCCGCAGGGTCTCACAGAGCTCCTGGTGCCCAGGACAGCTCTGAGATCTCTGTCGCAGCACAGCGGGGACAGGAGTGCGCCCTGCCGGGACAAAGCAGCGCCGCTGTCCCCGAGCAGCCCGGAGCCCCTGGTGCCGGGAAGGGCCGTGCCTGTGCCGGGCAGGGAAGGGCAGATCCTGCAGCTTTGGGAAGGGCCGTGCCTGTGCCGGGCAGGGAAGGGCAGACCCTGCAGCTTTGGGCTCCGCTCTGGGCTCCGCTCCGTTTCCTCCCTGGAATTCCTTCGTTTCCGTTCCTGCTTGGCAGCACGCTGAGGATGGAGGCAGGATCGGCCGGGCTGCTCGTCGCTCTCCTCCTCCTCCTCTCCGTCCTGTGGTTCCTGGTCCGGAGGAGCGAGACGAAGAGGAGCCGGCTGCCTCCTGGCCCAGCCCCGTGGCCCATCCTGGGCAACCTGTGGCAGAAAGATGTCCTACCCCTCTACAGGCACTATGACAAGGTAAGGGACAAGTGGCCGTGCTGGACCCATTCCCAGCCCCAGCAGGAGAGACAGCGGGAATGCCCCGTGCCAGAATAAAAGGGCAATCCCACAGCTGACTCTCTGCCTACCTTTCTCTTCTCTCCTTCCCTCCCTCACCTCTTGCTCTACCAGAATTGCCTAAATCCCTTCTACTGGGAGCAGAATCAACCCTGTTATTGAAGCCTTTCTCCTCCTGTAAGGGACCCACGTGGCAATAACCCCTCGAGGGCTGTCCAGAGCTGCTTCCCAGAGATGATGCTTTGAACCCCCAAAGTGGCAGTGAGATAAGCCCCCAGGGACAGGGACAGGGACAGGGACAGGGACAGGGACAGGGACAGGGACAGGGACAGGGACAGGGCTGGGAGTGGGAGGAGGTCGCAGCTTTGAGGGAGGCACTTCCCCTCCCTGCTGGGCATCCACCAGTGCTGTGGGCTCGAGTCCCAGTTTGAAACGAAGCGAATGGACTGGTGTGGGACCCTGGCTCACAGAGCTCCCTGTCCCCCCAGCTCAGCAGCACCTACGGGCCCATCTTCACTGTGTGGCTGGGGCTGAAGCCGATGGTGGTGCTTTGTGGCTACGAGGCAGTGAAGGATGCCCTAGTGGGACACTCCGAGGAGTTTGGGGGAAGACCTGAGATCCCCCTCCTGATGCAGCTCTCCAAAGACTACGGTGAGTGCCTGGATCCCTTCTGGATCTCTCTGGGTGAGCAGATGGCCATGCCCAAGTCTAGGGAAGGGCTCAGTACCCAAGACCTCCAACACCCATTTCCCACTCTTCGAGACCTTTCAAGTCCTAAGCCCCTTGTCCAAGGACAGTATTAATTCCAGTCAGGCAGTTCCAGCTTTGTTCTGGATTCCTGTAGAGATCCTCATCCTTGCAAGGACACTGTCCACAAGCCAGGGTCATTCCCTGGCTCATTGTCCCCTCAGCCTGGCTCAGAGCAGGGTCCCCATTCCTGGGGAGCAGCAGGGCAGGCAGGGGCTGATCTCCTGTGTGTCCCTCCAGGATTTGTCTCCAACAATGAGAAGAAGTGGCGGGAGCTGCGCAGGTTCACGCTCAGCACCCTGCGGGACTTCGGGATGGGGAAGAGCTCCATGTCCCAGAAGGTGCAGGAGGAGGCTCAGCACCTGGTGGAGCTGCTGGCAAAGCTCAGAGGTGACGTGGGTCCTGTCCTTGCTGGCCCCGTGGCAGGCAGAGGAAACATTCCCTGCCGGAGGAACAGGAATGGGGAACTAAACTCTGTGGGGCCCGGGAATGCACAGCTGGGACACTGCCCCGGTGACCTGGAGTTATCAGGGTGATTTCCCCTTCTCCAACAACACCCAGCTCCTGCCAGTGCCAGCACACCTTCTGGGGCTTCCTGCAGCTGCCTCTGCTTCCCTCAGCCCAAGCTCTGGGAGGGCTTTAGGAGCAGGGAGGTGGATGGAGGAGCCCAGAGCTCAGGAAGGCTCTGCTGTGGCTCTCAGGCCCAGCCATGGTTCAAAGTCAGGGGCTCAGAAGAGGAGGAAGGGGTGTTTTCTGTCTTGAAGCAGATAAATAACTGGTGACTTTTGGATGCTTTTTTCACCTCTTGTGGCTGCAGGCAATGCCTTTGAGCCGATGATCCTGTTCAGACACGCGGTTGCCAATGTGATCTGCTCCGTGGTCTTTGGGAGCCGCTACAGCTACAGCGACGCGGCATTCCTGGAGCTGCTCAACGCCATCGGCAACTACATCAGCTTCTTCCTGTCCCCCGTGGCCAAGGTGGGAGCCTGGCGTGCTCACCCTGCTGCCCTCGGGGGCTGAGGATGCTCCCTGGCTTTGGGGGAAGAGCTGCGAGCTCTGCCCGGGAACCTGAGCCCTGCCCTGCCATCCCCCCACAGGTGTACAACACCTTTCCCAGCATCATGCAGCGCCTCCCGGGGCCGCACAAGAGAGTCCTGGCTGACTGCCAGAAGCTGAAGGAGCACATCCGGGAGAAGGTGCAGCTCCACCAGCTGACCCTGGACTCCAGCTGCCCCCGGGACTACATCGACTGTTTCCTGATGAGAGCAGAGAAGGTAGAGGGGCTGCGGAGGGGGCCTGCCTGGCTGCAGCCTGGAATGTCACCCAGACAACACTGAATCCCTCCCCACCACACCTTCCTGCAGGAGAAGGGCAGCCCAGAGACCATGTACAGCCACGAGGACCTGATCATGTCGGTGTTCAACCTCTTTGGGGCTGGGACGGTGACAACCAGCAACACCCTGGTGTTCTTCCTGCTGATGCTGGCAAAGCACCCCCACATCCAAGGTAGGGCAGCAAAACACAGCTGCTCCTGTGCCTGAGGAGCTCATGGGGCAGAGGGTCCCAGCCCTGGAGGGTCCTGTTTGGGGGCAGACCAAAACCATTCTGTGGGGTCACCCAAGGGTGGGAGCTATTAGATTCCAACGGGCCAGGGAGATCCCTGTGCTCCAACCCTGCTCGTGCAGATGGCCCTGGGCTGGGCTGTGGGAGAGGCTCTGAGCTTGCAGGATGCAGGGAGGGATGAGGACAGACTCTGTTTCTGGGCTCTACAAGGGACTAGGCCAGGTTGCTCCCCCTCCAGCCCATCCCTAGGTTTAGGATAAGTGCCCACGGAGGCCAGTAAGAAACTCTGGGGAGGTTTGCACAGCAGGCACCCAGCCCCCCCTGCTGTCCCCAGCCAAGGTCCAGGAGGAGATCGATGCCGTGGTGGGCACGGGCCGTGCCCCCAGCACGGAGGACAAGCTGAGGATGCCCTACACCAACGCCGTGATCCACGAGCTGCAGCGCTTCCACAAGACCCGCATCGAGAACTTCCCGCGCATGACGACGCAGGACGTCCTGTTCAGGGGCTACGCCATCCCCAAGGTACACAGGGTGGCCCCAGAGCCTCTGTCCCCAAGGGAGAGGTGGGAGGGGGGCTTGAGTGACATTTGCCTTTGTCCTGTTACTATTTGCACACATCTGAAGGTTCAGGCTCTTTCCCAATTCTCGGGGGCAATGACCTTTCAGAGAGGAGCAAAGGCAGGTGAACTGTCCTGCCCACATCCTGTGTCCCTTCCGAAAAGAGCAGGAGCTTGTCCCAAACCATGGAGCTGTGCTGGGCTGCAGTGGCTGGAGCAGGAGCCCACCCTGGGGTGGGGCCAGGCCAGAGCCCTGAGCCCTCAGCAGATCTGGGGACAGCCACCCGTCCTTGTTTGACCACGAGCATTGTGGGCAAAACCCACGCTGAGGGAACACCCCCTGCCTTGGGATTTGGGGCAGTGAGTGGGGCTCTAACAGAAACCATGAGAATAACCCAGTCCTTTGTGTCTCATGAGCTGCACAGAGTCTGGCATGACCACGGGGACAGCAGAGCCCCACGTCAGTTGTCCCTGTGGCACAGAGCCACCATTCCAGGCTGTCTCCCCATGGGAACCCGTTTGGGTATTGGGGTGCACACCCAGCCTTCCCTGTGCCCCCTCACTAATCCAGCCCAGCAGAGCCTGTGGTGTGTTACTGCTGTCCCTCCTCACAGCCCTGCCCCATCCATGTCCCGCAGGGCACCCCTGTCATTCCGGTGCTTTCCTCCGTCCATTCGGATCCAACCCAGTGGGAGAACCCAAAAAAAGTGGACCCCACGCACTTCTTGGACGAGAAGGGCGAGTTCAGGAAGCGCGAGGCCTTCATGGCATTCTCAGCAGGTCAGTGCTGCCCTGCCCTGCCAGCTCCGTGCCCAGGAGTGCCAGCACCAACACCCACGGGCACCACAGTGCCACCCTCCCGTCCCTCCGTTCCCCACCGGTGTCACCTCTCTCTCCGTGCCCAGGGAAGAGGATGTGCCCGGGGGAGGCGCTGGCCCGCATCGAGCTCTTCCTGTTCCTCACCACGCTGCTGCAGAGCTTCACCTTCCAGCTGGCCTCGGAGCACAGGGAGCTGGATTTATTCTCCCTCTGGCTCGAGATTGAGAGGAGGGCGATCCCGGGCGAGTTCTTCGCTATTCCACGCTCGGTGTCGTCCTAAGCAGGGAGAGTGGGACAAGGAAAGGCTCCAGGTGCCTCCACCCTGACCCAGAGTGAGTCCTGTGGCCAGGAGGGCACAGCCACAGCCACCACAAGAGGGACAATTTGAGCCTGGAGCTTCTCCTCTGAGAACTGTCGGGCACCTCTGCCACCAGCTCCACAAGAAGCCTGCTCCCAGCCCTTCCCTCCCCACACCAGGAACACGAGGAAGGCAGCTCTGCTTTTCCTCCCCATCCCTGTCCATGTGTGATCTCCTTGTGGAACACGAGGAAGGCAGCTCTGCCTTTCCTCCCCATCCCTGTCCATGTGTGAGCTCCTCACAGAACACGAGGAAGGCAGCTCTGCCTTTCCTCCCCATCCCTGTCCATGTGTGAGCTCCTCACAGAACACGAGGAAGGCAGCTCTGCTTTTCCTCCCTGTCCCTGTCCATGTGTGAGCTCCTGATGGAACACGAGGAAGGCAGCTCTGCCTTTCCTCCCCATCCCTGTCCATGTGTGAGCTCCTCATCGAACACGAGGAAGGCAGCTCTGCTTTTCCTCCCCGTCCCTAACACGAGGAAGGCAGCTCTGCCTTTCCTCCCCGTCCCTGTCCATGTGTGAGCTCCTCACAGAACACGAGGAAGGCAGCTCTGCCTTTCCTCCCCATCCCTGTCCATGTGTGAGCTCCTCACAGAACACGAGGAAGGCAGCTCTGCCTTTCCTCCCCATCCCTGTCCATGTGTGAGCTCCTCACAGAACACGAGGAAGGCAGCTCTGCTTTTCCTCCCTGTCCCTGTCCATGTGTGAGCTCCTGATGGAACACGAGGAAGGCAGCTCTGCCTTTCCTCCCCATCCCTGTCCATGCTGTTTGAGCTCCTCGTGGCAGGGCTGCTGGGGGCTCCTGGGCTGGGCAGGGGCTCCCTCAGTTTGGTGACAGATTCAGAGAGCTCTGCAATAAAAATATCCATCGGAACAGAATGCTGGTGTTTATCAGGACACTCGTGGTGCCTCTTGCATCCAGTTCTTCCCAGTGCCAACCTCCCAGATGCAGAATTTCAGCTCCATGTTTCTACCCGAGGTGTCTTCACATTTCCCAGAACAGCTGGAGCCAGGAAATCACCCAGTTTGTTTTAGCTGATTTTCTCCTGGACACTGCCAGGGATCCAGGGGCAGCCACAGACCCTGTGCCAGGGCCTCCCCCCCCTCCCAGGGAGGAATTCCTTCCCAGTGCCCCATCTAACCCTGCCCTCTGGCAGTTTGAAGTCATTCCCCTCTGACCTGTCACTTCAGTCCCTTGTCCCAGGTCCCTCTCAGCTCTCTCGGAGCCCCTTCAGGTACTGGAAAGGGCTCTAAGGTCTCCCTGAAGTCTCTTCTTCTCCAGGCTGAACGATTTCAATTCTCTCACCTTCCAAAACCACACACTTGCTGTCTCAGTACTGGCCTGTGCCTCTCTGATTCCTATACATCAGTATTTAACTCCAGAAGGTGCCTCAGGTGCCAGTTCAGCCCCATGTGCCGCTGCTGGAGTCACTCTGGTGCTGAGGGGAGCTGGCAGGGGGGGATGTGCCCCCAGCCCTCCTGTTCCCCTGCCTGGGGATGAGGGGCTGCAGAGGATCCGTGTCAGCAGCGGGGCTTGGGGGCTCTGTGAACCCTGGGACTTCAGGGCATGGGGAAAATTTGGGTTCTCCAAGGGTCTCAGAGCTGGTTTTGGTGGGGTTTGCCTTGCTCCTGCAAACACGGAGAGGGGGACAGCAGGAATTCTGTCCCGGGGGACTTGGCTGTGCCCTGCTGGAGGCAGGTGACATCAGGGACCTGGTTAATCCTCATACCTCGTCCCAAATGATGCATGAATGGCCTTTACTCTGACTCTGAGTGCATTTGTGACCTTTAGATGACTGAATCAGCTCTTTTCTTCACCTGGGGAAGCTCAGGCAGGCAGAGCCATGTGCCAAAAACGTGTGTGACGGAAGCCTTTGCACAATCTGGAAGTCCTGGATCAGCACCGTGCCTGTCACCTGAGTGACGTCTGGCTCTGTGTCTAAAACCAAACACCGACGTCCAAAGGCCACCCGTGCTGCCGCTCCCCGGGGCGTGCCGTGCCCGTTTGTGTCACTGCCCGGCCCGGCTGCGCTCGGGGCTGCCACGGTGCCCTGCCCTGACTGCGGGTCCCCGTCCCGGAGGGGCTGCTGGCATCCCCCGGCACCCCGACATCCCCCAACATCCCCTGACATCCCCCGGCACCCTGACATTCCCCAACATCCCCCTGACATCCCCCGGCACCCCGACATTCCCCAACATCCCCTGACATCGTCCAACATCCCCCCGACATCTCCTGGCACACGAACATNGGCCGTGCCCGCGGGCTGCGCGGCTCTTAGCAGCATTACGGCGGCGGTTGGAGGTTACGGTAACTGTCGCCGGGTGGCGGCGGCGGTGACGCGGAGCCCCGGGCAGGTGAGAGGGTCCCTTCCTTTCTTTCCGCACTGTCCCAGCTCCAGTCGTGCTCCTAGTGATGAGACTCCCGTGGCTAAAGGCAGAGGAGGTTTTCCCCGTGCCCAGTAAAGCGCTGCGATGGCCTCGGCACGAGTGGCCCTGCTGTCCCCTTGGAGCCCGGGGCTGTCATCTTCCCGTGCTGTGGCTGCTGGAGCTGGAGGGTGCAAAGCACAGAGCGAGCAGCTGCACAGCGGGGCCACCAAGCCCACCCAGCCTGTCCCTGATCCCCTGATGTTTCCGTACGGGAGGAGCCCTCGCCACTGGCAGGGCAGGGGTGAGGGGGCAGAGGTGTCACCCTGTCCCTCAGCCCCCGCCGGGGTGAGCTGTCCCCAGCATTTTCCTGTGACCTGCACGCTGCCAAAGTGATGAGTTAAAGACCACCCAGCTCTCCAGGGCAGGGCTGACACCGGTGCTGTCATGGCACCAAACCTCGAGTGCTTCCAGGACTGTAAATTCCCTGTTTTCCCGGTGGCCAAGCACCAGAACAGTGCTTTTGGCCCCAAAACACCGAGTGTCCTGCCCAGGGGGGTCCTGATGCAGGGACAGCTCACCTTTGTCCTTACTGCTGCAGGTGCCACCATGGTCCCTGCGTCCCTGCAGTCACACCCCGCTGACAGCCAAGCCAAGGATTTCACTCGCCTCCTGCCGTCCCAGCTCTCCATGTCCATCCTGGGTAAAGCTGCTCTGATTTCCCGGGTCTGGTTTCCCCTGAGGGTAAGGAATGGTCTCCAGTGGGGATGAGCCAGCCTGTCCCTTTCACTTCCCAGGGCTGCTGGATAAGAAATCCCTGGATGCCTGCGCTGCTGTCAATGGCCACTGGGAGCTGCTGGTCAGGCAGGTCCGGGAGCAGCAGGAGTGCCGCAGGACGCTGCACAAGAGCTTCCTGCAGCTGAAGGTGGGACACCTGGGCTCCTGCCATTATCCTGCACTTTAAATAGAGGGGGGTTTGCTGCTGCCCAAGCTGTTCTGTGGAAATTCCTGTGCCAGAGGCTCTGCCAGGGCCCTTCTGCCTCCAGCTGCAGAGCAAAGCCAGGTGACACTGTCACACTGTCACAAGGAAGCGCCAGAGAATGGCCTTTACTCTCCTCTAGAGAGCCTGGGACTCTGAAAATGGATCCAAACATTCTTCAAGAAAGCAGAGTTTGGTCACAATGAAAATTTCAGGAGATCGCAGGGACTGGGCAGAGCTACAACAGCTCCTGAGGCAGCTCAGGAATGAGCTTGGCTTGCTCCACGCAGGGCAAGGGAAATGCAAAGTGTCTTTGTGAGGAGCTGGGGGCGCTGGTTGGAACACAGGAACTCAGAGCTGCTGGGAGAGACCTGTCCTGGGCAGCAGGACCTGCCACAGACCCAGCGAGGGGTGAAGGTGCCTCCGCCACAGCCTGGAGTCTCTGAGGGTTGTGGAGGGAGCACAGAAACTCAGCTCTGTGCTGGCCTTCACAAAAGGCTTCAGGGAAGGTTTCACAGGCTAAAAATGAATCGTAAGTGTTGACCAAGGTGTTTTGAAAGCCTCTCACCTCAGTGAGTTTGGATTCTAAATCAACTGAGTGCCTGACAAAGACGAGATGAGCTGAGCTCGAAATTTTGCTCCTTATTAAAAGCTTAAAACTAGAGTTTGGAAAAAGCGATAAAAAGCAATTATTTTTCACCAGAAATTGAATCTTAGCTAGATAAAGTGCTAAATGTAAGCCAGGTCTCAAACAACAACCAGCTGGAGTGTGCAGCTGAGCTTTGCAGGGAACCTCAGCATCCCGTGGAGATGAGCAGCACCCCCTGCGTGATGGGCCTTGCAGTAATTGTTGCCTCTATTTTTTTATTCCAGGAGTTGTGTCCTAGAAAAACCATTCCAAACTATGCTAAAAGAGTTGAGGTGCAAATTGTCCAGTTGAATGGTGAGGGTGAGGTCATTGAGGTGAAGGACAAGGAGCAGAGCAAGAGACGGAAATCGAAGGTTTGTTGGAGGCTGTTTGCCTTCCCTGGATGCTGTGTCTGTGTTTGGGGAGGAGGGGGGACAGCTCTTGGGAGACAGAACAGTGAATTGGGGATTGCTTTGCTCTTTCCCACTCCTGCTTTTGGATTGCCCCATCGTGAGCTGTTCATAGGGACCAGGGCTTGCACAGAACCTTCCCACATGAGAGGGAGTTTGGGAGGTATTCCCGAACTTCTGCCTCATCCTCACGTCCCCAGTCACAGCACAGCCCTGGGGCCAGGGACTTTCTTCCCACAGAATAAAGGGTGCAGCTCTCAGGGCTTCCATTTATGCCACAGAACACGGCCTGGGATCAGCCCTGGACTAAACAGGGCCTTGCTGCACTCTGGTTTTCCTCACCCACACTCTGGGTCTGTGCTGGGCTCATCCCTGGAGCTGATTTGTTCAATACTATGGGATAATGCTGCTTTCCTGCCTCTCTGAGTTACTTCTCCTTATTTCCCTTGCCATCAGACAGAGGATTTCACTCTCCACGCAGCCTATCAGGATCTGAAAACTCACAAGATTGAGCTGGAAGAGAGGAATGTCTTCTGTGGCCCCTACAAGACCCGTGTCCTCCTGGAGCAGTGAGTAGAGCACCCGGCTGTGGGGCCAGCAGCAGCTTTAGGGAAGTTGTTCCATTCCCTGGGATGCTCCTGCATGGCTGGAGAAGGGTCCCTCAGCATCAGTGTTGAGAAATCTCCATTTTTTTAACAAAGGCACCAAGATAAGCCGGTTTTAAAGCAATAAGGGTTAGTGATCCATGGTGTATCCCAAGGGATATGGGGCTGGGAGGAGCCTGACACAAAAGGGGATGTGCATTTAGGGGCCGTGGTTGTGCCCTGCAGAGGATTCCCCTCTGGAGTGCTGCCCACCCTGCTCAGTCACAGCCAGGGCAATGCTGTCCCAGACCCTGCAGCTGGCAGAGCTGACCCCAGGCCCTGCTTCTGCCCAGGTCAGACAGGACAAGGAGGGTCCATTACAGCGGTGGGGACTGGGTGGCCACTGCCTCTGCCAACAGAAGGGTGAGGCTGCTCCGAGTGCCTGGAGGGAAGGAGGTGCCTCTGCTGCTCCAAGGCCAGGCTGGGCCCATCCAAACTCTCTGCCTCCATGAGGAAAAAGGGCTCCTGCTCAGCAGCACCAGCTTTGACCTCAGCATCAGGTGAGCTGGGGCTGTGCCTGGGACACCCAGCCCTGGCAAACTGAGGGGAAGGGAAGGATGAGGGTAAAGCTTTCTTGCTAAGCCTGACTTGATCACTCCAATTTCTCTGACACCTCAGTGGAACAGCTCCTGATTTTAACCTGGTGTGGGGGGGAAGAGTTGGGCACATTAAATAGGAAGTAATCATGGAATCACAGAAGGGTTTGGGTTGGAAGGAATCCCTAAGCTCATGTGGTTTCTCCTCTCTTGGGCTGGGGCTCTGCAGGTGCTGGAACATCCACAGTGGTGCCTGTGTGAGAACCTTCACAGGCCACTATGGGCCAATCTCCTGCCTGCATTCCCACCAGGAGCACTTCGTGTCGGGAGCTGGGGATGGGATGGTGAAAGGTGAGAGGCAGCCCTGGGAGCTCCCAGGCAGAGAGAATCCCTGGAGGATAACGGGCAGGGAGCTGGGGCTGTGGGACACAGGGATGGAGGGATGGAGGGATGGATGGATGGATGGATGGATGGAGGGATGGATGGATGGATGGAGGGATGGATGGAGGGATGGATGGAGGGATGGATGGATGGATGGAGGGATGGATGGAGGGATGGAAGGGTGGATGGATGGAGGGATAGATGGATGGAGGGATGGATGGATGGATGGATGGATGGGTGGATGGATGGATGGATGGATGGATGGAGGGATGGATGGAGGGATGGATGGATGGATGGATGGATGGATGGATGGATGGATGGAGGGATGGAAGGGTGGGAGTCAGAGGTGTTTCCACAAGAGCCTAAGCTGGGCACACATGTACACACACAGTCTCTGACTGTGTCAGGGCTGAGTTTTTATTATTTCTGCTTTTATTCAGAATTAATGGCTTTGTGGCTGTTATGCCAGCCCAACTCTGGAGCAAGTGGTATCAACTTTCAGCTTTGCCAGATGTTCTCTTAGAGAACAAAGATGAAAAAACAGTACTTTTTCTGGACTTTACATTTTTTTTTGCCATGCACTTATAGCTGCAGGTACAAGGTGACTGTAACCCAACAGCATTTTTTACTTCATGTTGCACTCCCAAAACTCATCATTGGGGCAGATGTGTTTTTAATTCTCCTCCCTTTTGCCCCAACAGTGTGGAGCCTGAAGAGTGGGAAATGTCTCAGGACCCTGATGCACAACAGCCCTGTGTGCACAGTGAGGATGGACGGGGCCCACATGGTCAGTGGGGGTCACCAAGGGCTGGTGAAGGTCTGGAGTGTTGAGACAGGGGTTCTGCTCAAGGTGAGCTTCCTCTTTGGTGGATATTTCTGTGCTAAATGGTCAAAACTCTCTGCTAGTTCATCACAGTTTTTGACTTTTGTCTTAGACTTTCTATAAAAGAAAATAATCCCTCCAAACTATCCCCAAGGAAGCCTAAATTAATCAAGGAAACTGCAGATAATTAAAAAACTGACTTGTGATCAGGTTCTGATTTTAAAGCAGGGTGTGATTTGCTTCATCCCCATCATTGCTCACTCTCTGGAGATTTGCTCATCTCTGCTCCCAGAGAAACCTTCTGAACCTGGGGAGAGGATGGGAGAGCTCCACTAACCTGGGGCTGGAGGTAGCAGGTGTCAGCCCAAAATGGGAACCTTGCTCTCAGAAGCAGCTTCTGGAGCTGGAGCAGCTGGGCAGCTCTGGGGGCATTGAGAATTGTGAATTCCCTGAGCAGGGGTCCAGGATCAGTGTCAGGCCACACCTGGGAGAGGAGGGAAGCTCTTTACCTGCGGAGAAATTGAGACAGCCCAGATATCCCAGACACTCCAGATATCACAGACAGCCCAGCTCCAGCTGAGCCCCTTCCCCCACAGCCAGGGCAGCCCCTCTCCCCCATCCTGGGACATTCCAGAGACCCCAAAGGTCTCAGTGGAGTAACACCTCTTTATCACATGTAATAAAGACAGAAAAGGGATATTAATTCCATGCCAGGAGCTCAGCGGCAGCACCAAGCCCAGAACATTTCAGTGACTATGAACAAACACAGTTATCCATAGGGTGCACCAGAACAATAACACCCAGTAAAACCATGTCAGGCTGGTGTCCTGAATGCCGTGGGACACCTCTCACAGATTTACATCCAGATTTCTGATAGTGTTGCACCTTTTTCTTTTACTCTGCAGACACTAGAGAGGCACCAAGGCCCAGTTCTCTGCTTGTCCTTTGACCAGTGGCACCTCATCACAGGGAGCAGCGATGGATATGCCTTGGGATGGAGCATGTTGGGAAAATTTAGGAGATGCCTGATAGCTTTATTCCATCCCAAGTAGGAATCAGATGTGTTTCAGCTTGTGACTGAATCTGTAAAGAAAATGTGCCCCTTACAGGACTAGAAAATGCCTTAATGACCAGTCTGAGGATGTCAAATATCCCCACTTTCAGCAACCTTTATCTCAAAGGCTCTGTCGGGCACCACAAGCAGCATTTTCAGTTTAGACCTGGAACATCCTGAAATTCAAACCCACAACACGTTATGACAACCAGGGATGACAAAGATGGACAGAGCACTGTCCAGTGTTCCAAGGATCCCCCCGTGTGCCCCAGGGTGTCACATCACCCGGGCAGGAACAGAGGTGGCCCAGTTTCATGCTGACCAGCTGCATGTTATGCCATTCTCTCAAACTTTAATTGTATCTAGAACTGTGAGAACTGGAGAATCGTATGGCTTTCATTGATTTTCCTGGACAAAAAACTGAAATTTCAAATGCAGCAGATGGCCACGGCCATATGGTTGTTATGGGGAGCACGGAATCACAGAATCCCAGAAGGGTTTGTGTTGGAAGGGACCTTAAAGATCACCTCATCCCAACCCCCTGCCATGGGCAGGGACACCTTCCAGTGGAAGGATGCACTGGGCTGTTGGCTTGGAGTGATCTGAGAGCTCTGTGTCAGACCTTTGGAATGTCCTGATCAGCTCCTCACAGCTCACTGACCGTTTCTCCTTGTGCAGGCACCATGGAAGTGCCAACCCTCACCCGCTGTGTTCGCAGGGAGGTCCTGTCCCTGGAGCTCCTGTACCTCAGAGTCATCACTGGCTGTGCTGATGGGCACATTCGGATATTCAGCTTCCTGACTGGAACCTGCCTCCGGGTGCTGGAGCCCACCAGCAGTGGGGACCCCATGTCTGCTCTCTTTGTTGTAGGAAACAGGTGGGTGACAGCAGCTGCCAGCAGGCTCCGACCCAAATTGGGTAGATTATACCAAAATTTAAGGAACTGTGTTTTTCCTTCTCGCAAATAACTTTTAAAGGGCTTTACTATTTATTAACTGCTTCAATAATCTGGTTTAGTTCACAAAGAGTTTTCCTTAATCTCTTCAGCAATGTACAATTTCCTGTTTCTCTACAGCTGAAGATATAAACCCAAGTGTAAAGCTGAATTCAGAAATTTTAAGAGGTTGGAGAATTAAGTGAATACCTGGCAGAGTCTCTGCCTGTTCCCTGACCTACAGCCTCTTTCCAAAGGCCAACAATGAGAAACCTTCCAGGTTCATTCACTTGAGCACCTAAAGGGAGCTCCCAGCTTCTGTGGAAGCAATGGGCAAAACCCTGCTGTGTTTTCAGGGCTGGCTTGGCCACTCTCTAAAACACGGCAATAAATGGGCAGCAATGAAGAAATTAACTCCATCCCAACCAGAGCAGCACAGCCCTCCAACCCACACTGAAATGTCCCTGACAATGTGGTATTTGTAATTAGGTACTTCCATCCTTTAGCACTGCACTGATCTGGCTCTGTCCACTGCAGGCAATTTTCATTCTAATTATCTTAAAATTAACTTTGCTGTGGAGTTGAATGAAAAGAGACCCAGAGAGCTCTCACAGAGCATGAGTTAAGATGTGCAGTGTCTGACTGACGGGGTTAATTGCTGCTGCTCCTTCCAGGAGAGATGACAATCTCAGATCTGTCTGAGGCGCTGGGGTTTTTGCTGCACAGGAGCCCCTCAGGAAGGACCTGCCTGTCCTGTGCTTTAGCAGCTCCTCCCTCCCTTCCCCAGGATGGTGACCAACTCCCCCAGCAGCCTGGTGCTGCTCCAGTTCGAGGAGGTGCTGTGGGACTATTCCTTCCCCGCTGACAGAGAGGTGAAGAAGCAGAAGCCGCAGAGAGGGAAGCGCCAGGGCGGCAGCACAGAGCAGCAGCAAGCTCAGGACAAGTCCCCGAGACCTCGCCAGCAGCCAAAGAGCCAGGGAAGACCCAAAGGTATCACACTGAGCCTCTGCTTTTCTGGCTTTTCTAAACTCAGTTCCAAACTAAGCACCCACTGCCTGCAGCCCAGCCAATATCCAGACTCTCTGCTGTTGTCAAGAGCAGATGTGCTGTTCCATTTTAATGGTTCTGTCATTTTCTAGGCTTCTGAAACCTTTCTGCCTTTTTGCAAGGGTTTGGTGTAAATTCAACACATTTTTCAAGACAGGCACTGTCATTTTCCAACTGAGTAAGAGAGAAATCAGCAGTAGTATTCATATTCCCACAGCTGGCGGGCTTGGAAACACGCTGCTGATTCAGGGCTTGAATTATTCATTGCAAACACCCGAGAAAGTGAGAGAACACCTACATTAAGGATCTGCCATCACTGGGAAAGGCAACTGCACAGAAACAGGCCCCTTTTCAATTGTAACACAGTGATATTATTTTGGTTTTAGTCAGAGCTTTCAATACAGTATGATGACAAATCCTCCAGTTCCACAATCAAACTGAATATTGCAGAAAAACTGATGGGCCAGGAGAGGGTTCCTGCTTTTCAGGCCATCAGATGCCAACTGATGCTCTGCTTGGTCAAAGACAGGAGCCAGGGAATGGCTGGAGCTGTGCCAGGGAGGGTCAGGCTGGATCTCAGGGAAAGGCTCTTCCCCCAGAGGGTGCTGGGCACTGCCCAGGATCCCCAGGGAATGGGCACAGCCCCGAGGCTGCCAGAGCTCCAGGGGGGTTTGGACAGCACTGCCAGGGATGCCCAGGGTGGGATTTTGGGGTGTCTGTGCAGGGCCCGGGGCTGCACTGGGTGAGCCCTGTGGCTGCCTCCCAACTCAGCTCATTCTGTGAATCTTTGTTTCTATGCTCTGCAATGCGTGGGAAAATCTCTCAAGCCCAAATGCATTGCTTTGTTTTTGGATGCAGGTGATGAAGCTGAACAGGGCCCTGCTCCCCCTACACCTGAGGAGCCAGAGGCCACTTTGGAGCTGCCCAAGAGAGACCCAAGCCGTCCCCTGTCCCCTGACAAGTTCCTGTTAACCATCAGCACCCTGCAGAGCTCCTGCAAGCCAGGCAGCCCCAGTGCTGAGCTCACTGCCAAAGCCAGGGAAGCACAGCACCACCCTGGGAAGATGCAGATGTCCAAAACGCCCCTGCAGCACAAGGAGGAGCAGGCAGCCCGGCTCCAGTGGGCCAGGCTGCACAGCCATTCTCTGACCATGGCAAAAACCTCGACACCCTTTGAAACCAAAATGCTGCGGCTCAGGCTGGAGAACTCTTTGCACAGCCCCACTGTGAAATGCTCCATCCCTGCTCCCCGTGTGGTGCGTCCCAAGTTTTGTGGCTCGCTGGGAGAAAGGAAAACTCCCAGTGTCCATTGGAAAGAAACCCCTGGGCCCAAAGATGAGGATCAGCTGATGGATCTCAGCACAGCTTCCTCGGAGCTGATCCAGCCAACACCTGGCACGGCTGCACAGATGAGGAATGAAGCTCCCAGGAGAATGAAGCCCCTCTGTCCCTCTGGTTCCTGCAGGGACAGTGTGTTCAGGCTCCTGACAGCACAGCAGGAGGAGCGTGAGGCAGCTGTGGCAGCTCAGCAGCCAGCACAGCCAGCAAAGCCCACAGACGATAAAGAAAGAGCCAGAAGGAAAGCCTGGCTGAGGAAAATTAAAGGCCTCCCCATAGATTCTTTTACTGGGGAGAGGAAAACACCTGCTCCTGAACTTGGGCATAACACATTTATCTGAGGTGATCCCTCAGTCCAGCTAACAGCCACAACCTGGGATTCTGCTGTCCAGCTGAGTATGCCATGTGGCTTTAAGTACAAAATACAGATACATCCATTTATTTGTATTTAAGTATATTTAAGTATACTCCCTGTGGTTTTAAGTGTAAAACGCATCCCCGCTGTAAGCCTTCCTAAGAAATACTATTGCTATATTCAGCTATTTCTCAAGGCAGTGAATGGACCGAGCCCTCTCCTGGTTTTAACTCCCTAAAGCTGCAGTGGTTACAGACATGGCACTGTCTGACACCAACACAGCTCAGCACGGGGCTCAGCATGGTGAGAATAATAATAAAAACATCTTTTCAGAGCTTTTGTGGATTGATTAAGGTGTAGAAGCTGAAGATGTGCAGACTGAAAGCTGAGTGTAGGGTGGGCGGATCAGTGGCACAAAGTCTGTTTGGGGGCCAGTAGCTGGGGCTTGATCCTGGGTCTGATTTTGTTTAACATCATCATTAATTAATACCCTGGACCATGGGCAGGGTGCCCTGAGGTGCCACCAACCCCAGAGAGGCGCTGCCATCCAGAGGGACCTGGCCAGGCTGGACACATAGCTGAGACAGCCCTGGGGAAGTTCAGCAGGGGAAGCTCCGGTGCTGCCCTGGGGAGGAACAGCCCCAGCCCCAGGACCTGTGGAAAGCAGATTAAACTTCATTTCTGTGAAATGCAAAATAGGACAGGGGGTTCGATTTCCCCATTTCTGTGGATAAATGCCTACATGTACTTGATTGTGGAAGGTTCCCTGTCTATAGCAGGGGGATGGAACTGGATGATCTTTCAAGGTTTCTTCCAACCCCAAACATTCTGTGATTTTGTGATTTCCACTCATGCTCAGGACCCAACAGGAACACAAAAGGCTTTCCAGTTATTCAGCTTTGTATCTGGGCTGCTGCACCAGGAATCTGTTGCATCAGAGGATTGAGAGAGGCCAATCCTCCCGCGGTCACATCGAGGGGCTTTCAGCAGCAGTTCTGCTTTGAAATCAAAGTTTCTGAAGCTCTCCCCACGGTGGGGCTGTGATTAGTGTTGGTTTGTTTAATTCCATGCCATCTTCGACTTGCAAACCCCGGGATGAAGCCAGTGAACAATAACCCCAGGGAGGCTGGCACATCTGTGCCGTGGCACAGGGACGGGCGCTGCGAGGTGGCTGTGCTGGCACAAGGGACACGGATGTCACATTCCGCCACAGGATGGCAGCTTCTCCCAAGGAATGAGCATAAATCCAACCCCGCCTCAGGGCGGTTCCCCGGTTCCATCCCCGCTCCCCTCAGGGCGGTGCCGGTTCCCCGGTTCCATCCCCGTTCCCCTCAGGACGGTGGCGGTTCCCCGGGTCCATCCCCGCTCCCCTCAGGGC
>VZTZ01030481.1:985559-1001381 GCA_013400955.1 Drymodes brunneopygia | reverse complement strand
TTTTTATTTTTATTTTATATAGTGAAAGACTGAAAATTGTCTGGGGAGACTTTGAAATAAACTTTCCATTTGCTTCAGTGAGCAGGGCCACTACAGATCTAGCAGTTAGCCCATTGGAAGTAAGCTCTGCAGACACTGGGAGCATTCTCTGCAAGATTTGTTCTTGCTCTGGAGGTCTCTCATAAAAGTTCAACAATATTTAATTTCCTCACAACAGTTTGTTGCCTACTAGAGCACTATGTGCTTTTTGTAGCACTAAACACAATTTCTTTTTTTAAAAGTTTCTAGGAAACTCACCTAGAAACGTTCATCATAATTTTATTTTAAAGCTTTTCAACAAAATTCTGATCCAGTTTCACCATCACCCCTGCCCAAAAAAAAAAACCTCATCCTAACCCACCCAAAAGAACATCCAAACAAAAAAGTATTTTCATATGGTGTATACTACCCTCTTTTAAGGCATCCCAGCTAAATGTAAAAAACTGCCTAAGTTATAAGTAGTCCAGGAAAAAAAAACTGTTAAAATTTGAGGAGATTATATCCTGTAAGTGGCAGGGATTGTGTTGTTGGTATTCTTTTGCAAAGATCTGTATGGGGAAAAAGTAATTTATACGAAAAATGAGCACTTAGAAATTAGAATGCTGTCAGGTAAGATATCTGGAATCAGGCTGCAAAAAATTAGGTGGATGAGTTGTACTGTCAGTCACCAGTGATATACAATATTAGTATAGGAATCCATACAAAAGTTATATACTGCATGCAGAACTGATAATGTCATGAATGATCATTAATCTGCTAAACAGTAGGAAAGATTCCTTCAAAATAACAGATTTCATTTTTGAAAGAATAATGATACTAGAAGAAATCAAAGAAATAAGTGGATTGCATCTATCTTATGCAATAATATTCTTGTAATGATAACAACTGAATCTTACAGCGTACTCTCTATATAAATTTCATACAAGCTACCTTCAAGCACTCAGTAGATCAATTTAATTAAACCATAATTTCTCAAAATTGTAGAATAAATTTTATTCTGTGCCATTACCACAGATTAATACAGATGTATTTTTGAGGTGAAGTATACAGACTTTAGAGTGCATCTTTCTATAAATGTAGAGACAACTCAGTCAAAAATATTAATTTATTACCTTTGCCTTTGTTGGTGCAATAAAGTGTAATAGAAAGTATACTTTTACACTGACATCTAGCAATGAGAGGGTCAAGTCAGTGTAATAAAGCTGGCAGACTAGCACAAGTGTCTCTGCTTGTGTTATAAATATTACATAGCGGACATTTCCTGAATGAGAATGTAAAGGAATATTCCACAAAACGAACGCAAATTTACCATGAACATCTGAAAATTGAAACACCCATGAGTTCAAATACCCATGAGCATAAAAAGTAGAACCTAAATCAGGGAGGTGTCAACACTGACATTGCTGTCTCAATGTGGTCCAGAATACAGCCAGGAAACAAGTAACATGCATGTACAAAATGCCTTCAAACATATATTTTTATCAAAACCTATAAGAATTATTACAAGACAGATATATTTGCAAACTATTCTCAAGCACTCACATAAAATGCAGATTAGACACTTGATTAGTTTGCCACAATTCCTTGAGCTCTCTCCAACCCCATAAGAACATTCTGTACACAGCATACACTTTATGACACATCTGAAAGGAGATTATAAATAATATGGCAAGATGGAAAGTATTACCAAGTAAAACTAAGCCTTTGCATTGTGTCTTTTTCCTTGTTGTTTGCTAAACACCATGCCATTGGATGAGAGTTCTTATGCCTCTGGATCATATGGTACTCTCCATTAATGTGTAGGTTACTGAGTCAGTGGTCTTAGACTACACAAACAAGAAAGTCTCCAAAACCAGATCTCCTCTTCTAATCTCCAGCCTAAAGAGATATTGCCACTTATTTTCCCTAGCAGAACCTGGCTTTTGGCTGGACTAGCAGAGACTTATGTGACTGTTGTCTTTGTCATGGAACTTCATTGAACATAAATATTGTTCACACCCAATATTTGTCAATACTCTATAATGACTGCAACTATTTAAGTTCCATATTCCAAGTCCTTTACACATGCTATATAGCCCTGCTAGCATTTCCCAACACAACTGTAACTTGGCATGTGGCAAAAGAGAAGGTAATGCATTTGCATATGGTCAGACAGCTGAAGTCTAGACCAGAGACAATGCAGAACTTTCCCCTTTTGAGTGATGTGGGGTTTCTGTTCACATTTAATACTTTGATAGACCAAGTGTTAGAGTGCACTCCAGATGCAGTGTGCTGCTGAATACAAATCTTTGGCAGCAGCTCATTGCAAACTTTGCAGACATGTATGGCAAAAAGGAGCAGATGTATGGGTGGTTTCTGGCTGCCGAGATCAGGCACCCAAGTAATGTTCAGCACCAAGTGCCAGTCCCAAACACCCACCTCACTGATGCTGCAGAGGCAAATTCCCTTTGCACCCTGCAAATTCCTTTTGCAGGATGACACCAGCATGCTAAGGAAGAGAGCCACTGTCTCTCCATCAGTTCTCACACTGTGGTCACCTCCCAATCCATCAAACAGCTGTGAACAGAATTGGGCTAGAAACAGCACCATGGTGTTGCCCTAACTCTGCTAATTCCCTATGCTCAGTTTAATTATATGAACTGCTCTGGATACTAATCAACACATCACATTATGATGATGCAGTTATAAATGTAATTATGAAAGCAACATGAATAATTTCATTAACTACATTTCAAGCTGTCTCGCTCTCTCCACTCCCTTTGTTGGCAACATACAATGGGTCTGCTCAGAGCTTCTGGGAATTAGGCCACATACATATGACATGTTTGTACTGAAAAGCACAGTCCTGCAGACCTGAATCAAGGAAAAAGTAACTTAGATGTCTGCTGGGAGTTTTGCCAGAATTATGACTTCAGTATTCAGGCCACTGTGTGCCAAGGACTCTGAAAATAAATGCTTCCTTACAGAAAATAATGTTTGATTTTAAAATCCAATTCCAGTCCCCAGGTGGCAGGAAGCAAGTCTGCCAGTGGCCCTATAAACACAGTGTCAATAACTGTCCATTCTTCTTTCTGCTGCTCGCTCTTTGTAATCCAGCAGTACTTGGCAGGCTACAACTGGGAGAATGGCCACACTTGCTGTGTGCTTTGGAAGTAAAGGAAAGAGAAAGCACCAGTCTCAGGCAACACATAATTTAGGGTTATGAAAGGAAAAGACAGAAGGTGAAGAGTTAAAAGGACAAATTGCTCCTCCACTAAAACAAACAAACAAACAAACAAAAAAAACCCAAAAAAACAACCCCACCCTAAACAAAACACCAAAAAAATGTGCCACAGATGGTTTCAATAGTGCTGGTGGACCAGCTTTTTAAAAATGCCTTCCTACTGCCTCCTGTCCTGGGACCCAAACGAGCTTTTCCTTTTGCCTTCTTCCCACCTGTCAGCCCTCTCCCCCTTCTCAGGCTGAGACAAAGTTTCCACAGCCCCTGACCAGAAAAACCAAGCCAGACGCCCACTCTCCAAGCCTTCTGCTGCCCTTACAAGCTAGGCCTTTGTCATCTTGAATATTGTTTTAGAGTATATGGCAGAAGTGGAGACAAGCAGAACTCCACCAGAGCAAGTGGCTTGAAATCACAGTTATAGCACGGTAGGTAACCCCAGACTGACCACCAACATTTGCCAGGTGATGTACACAGTCCTCTGGCTGTCATCTGTGCATGTGATACAACGTTCTGAACACCCAGGCCTGTCCCATTTCCCAAGCTCACACTGCTCTAAAGCTCAGCTTACACAGAAATGCTGCTTCTATTTGCAGCTGATGGAGCTTTATCAAGCTAAAAGACAGAGTGAAGTTTCTTTACTAGTTTCATATATGAGACTTTAACATGCACATGCTATTGGAACTATGAATTAAGAAGCAAAAATAAATATGTTTTTCAAATGAACAAAGAAAACCCACGAGAAAAGAGAAGGAATGGCTGATGTATTGTCTTTGACTCAGGCTATTGCTCTGGTTTGTATAAGGATATTAACAAAAATTTTATCCAGAGACGTATAGAGAAGCTGACTTCTGAAATAAGAAAACCTATACTAAGCTCATGAACATTTTTAAATCCCTCCTTGCATTTATATCCAATATAATGACAATTTTCTGTATTAGGAATGACCTTAAAACAGGAAGCCTGAATTACACATATAGCTGGGGGATACGATTCAGATGGATCCTAGAGAAGCATGAACTTACAACTAAATTAAAAAAAACACATCATTAAAAGTATGTAAACAGTCTCATTCATTGAAGTACTCCTTTTCTTGAAGGCAGTTTCAGTTTGGAGGACACAGACAGAGAGATTTGCTTCCTGCACATTGCCAAGCTGAAGAAAAAAAAAGGAGAAAACAGTTATAATTGTATTTTCTAATGAAATATATTATTTCAGAATCATGTAGAGAGTTTGGACTATATCACTGTGATTTTTACTTCTTAGAGATACACTTATGTGTTGCTTAGCTTTTACATTACAAACCTTATTTTTATGATTTCTAACTAGGCATAAAATCACACAGTATGACAAAGGGCGTCAGTATAAGGTCTCATCCTGAAAGTGCACTCTTTTTTCCTCTGTTTGTAAATTTTAAAATGCTTTTTAAGAAAGTTAGGCACAGTGATTAAATTGAAAGGAGACAACAATTAAAAGACTGTCAGTCCCAAGAATTTTCTGCTCCTGTGTAACAAATAAAGAACTCATGGGTCAAATTCTCCACCTTATTTTAGTGAAACTGCAATGCTTTCAGCGGACATGAGTGACAAGCACAGTGAAAAAATAATTAGGACATATTTTATTAATATGGAGTCCCACTGCATTCAGTTCTAAAGAAAAATAACAGAAAAAAGAAAAATAAATAAAAGGGGAAAAAAATCAAGCAAAGTGAACAGCCATGAGAATTTGCAATAAAATTTATGAGACAAATATCACTCTTAAATTTTGCATTTCCTTGATCTTCCAGAAGAACTCTACTGAAGAACTTGGAATGGATGTAGAAAAAGAACATGTGATATCTTGGAAACACAAATGCAGCAGAGAAGTCCAACTTTGCAAAATGTGAAAGATTACACGCAGAAGGAAAGAACAGAGAACTCTCTCATGCTTAAACAGTAGAAGTAAGCAGATTCTGTTAAAAGTTGTACGAGTCCCCTTAACATTTCTGAAGTGCTATGCTTAAAAAGGACTTTTCTTTTCTAGTAAGCTCTACCATAACCTGAAGGAAAAAGTGAAATTGCAGAAAAGTTCATGTGTGGAATTTCTGGTTTATATTGGTCTGTTGATTTTGGTTTTGTTTTTAATATGACAAACATGAAAACGTTAAATTATTTCACTCTCTTATGTTTTGATCAATGTCAGGCATGATTTCCGCATGTTTAATTCATAAAGATGCTTTTAATTGAACTTTACAAACTAGCAGGGACCACATTAGGTTTTGAAAACCATAGTCTTTTTCTTAATTTCACTCTTATATATGTGACAGCTGGGGAAGAGCTCAAGTAATTTCAAGAGGACATCATTTTCTCTGGAAGAAATTCAGAGCCAGTGATGTGTACAGAGCAGCCTCATTTTTTATCTGACTACAAAGACCAGGATATAAGGGCTCTCAAAATGCATTATTTTAAATTGGGAAAAATCACACTGACAATGCAGACCATTTCAGTCATAACTAAAAAATTACATATTAGAACAGTTCTAATAAATCAGTGACATTTTAAACCAAACCAATTTGTATTTAAGATATATCTAAAACTAAAGCCCTCCACTGAGAACTGGAAATTGAACGGCTCAAAAGATGTTGAGCTCACAGAGTTTGCTTTTTAGGTGGAGGTGTCAGCCTGTGACATGTCATCCCATTGAGGGGTCTTCCCTGAAAACTTTGATCCAATCATATAATTTCCCCAAAACCTTCAGAAATGGAGTATCTCAATTCAAGCAGCCTGAGCTCATTCCCAGCATTTGTAACTAGCAACTAAGCATTTGAATAAATCATCTTTTGGAGCATAAATCAAAATTGCAATGTCAAAAATTTCACTGGCTGAACATAATGTGCCTGTTACACACGAGTCTTTTCTCCAAGTTGTGGTTGCTTTCATGCTCACACTGAGAGCAGGTGGTCAGCATAAATATGTAGAATGTTTTGTTGTTGAACACAGAAAATATGGAGCACTAAAAATAATACATACATTGTTTAGATTCTCCAGAGGAGCTTGCCAGATTTCATTGCAGCTTTTGAAACTCCAGTCCACAGTGTGGAAATAGCGAAGTTTAATATGCTTTTATAGAAGCTCCTTGTCACCTTATGCCGAACAAATACTGGAAAACAACAATCTGGAACATTTCCCTAGTGTCAAAATAAATAAGTAACAAATTTAAATTTGCTTCAAAGACAAGCATGACCCTTTAAATAACTTTTCCACCTTTATTTTGGTATGCATGATACATCCCTCAGAGAATACTTACAGAATTGGAGTACTCTGGCAAATATATGCAAATATTTTCACACAAAAATTTGCCCAAGGGATGACTGTCCTAAAATCTCTTCACAAAAGTCTCTTTGTCAACCTGGGGTAGTAACAGTGCCCTGTAAGGAAGGTGATCTATCACAAACTGCAAACAAATAAGTAGATGAAAACACACACAAAACAGTTTGCAAAACAATCACAGGCTTTAAAATATGTTTCCATAAGGGTTTCCTGACCAAGTTGAAACCAGGATTCATCTCAAACTTGTCCTCCCCCTCCAAAAAGAGAGGGGTGAATTCACCAGATGCATTATTTACCACATCTGTCACCTTGCTGTCAACTTCTAACACTTTTTTTTCTCTACCGCTAACAAAAAGTTCAAAAGGGGAAGATCATCTGATTTTTCTTGACAATTCCTTTCCTATTTCCCAATCTGCAAGCATATATATTTGACATATTTAGCTCTGGCTGGTTTGTTTCAGGTTTGATACTTTTCAGAAGCTTACTGTATGTGTGTTACCATATATGTCTCAATATGTATTTTAAAAAAAGGAAAGAAAGGGGAAAAAATCATTCTGTTTCAAATAATGAGCATGTGCACCTTTTTGCCTCAGGCCTTCATACACAATTTAGCCAGAAAGCCAGGGCAGATCATGATTTAGCATTTGACATCTCTTGCCTTCAGGCCAGGGGAGACTAATACAGATTTCTGACTCTGAGCACACCATGGAAAAAAAAAAGTGAGAGAGAGAGGCCTTTTATTGACTAAATGATAAAGAGGTTTGTAATGATAAATAACAGTCATTTTATTGTGGAATTCCCCAGAAAAGATGCATTCTGCAGTGTCTGAAGAAGCCTAAAAGCCGAAGCTGGTTCCCTGTGGATCCAAACCTGTTAAGCTCCAATCTTTCCAGGCAGAAATAGAGGTCGCAAATTGCATAGGACCTGCACTATTAAAACTGTATAAGCACGATACATAATCACTGCTGCATCCAGGACAGTTAGCACTAAGAGGATTAGCTGAAGGCTGCTTCTGGCTTTCTCTCCCTCAGCCTGCATCTAAAACAAGCCTGGTACACACCCAGACTGCTTGAGAATTTTCTGCCAGCTTTGATCGATAGTTTAATTGTAAACTTTGGGAGCAATAATGGATAATTCAGCTTGAACCGTCCATTATAAGCGCTGTTGCAGAGGATGGAGCTTTCAAAATTAAACAAGAGTTGTGTAATATTATTACATTTGTACTGCTCACCTACAGTTAAATTCCATTTACAAATACTGTCTTGACAATGTATGGAGTTCAATAAACATAGGCCCAGGTGGGTTGAGTGGGGAAAAGAAAGAGGAGAGAAGCTGAAACCAATTATTTGCCATCTATTCCAGAAAGATTTTTATTTTAACCTCACATATTAAAACACATAGAAATGGAAACAGGAAGACAAGAGACAGAGACAGATTCAAGCACTGAACTAAGCTGTGGTCACTGTTTTAACTGCAGAATCATGATGGAAATGTACCTAAATGTCTTGGAGGGATCGTGGTACAGCAACACCAGCAGAAAAATATCCCAGGAAAGTGGTAAATACGCAGTGCTCACCAGCTAGTCTATATTGGCATAATCAAATTTTTAATAGGACTTGCACCAGTTGGATGAGGTAGACTGGAGTTATTCATGCTATCATACGGGTCATTTTCTAAAATACGAGAAAACACAGCAGCATTCTGTGGTGAGAAATCATCTTGCCCTGGAAGATGAATAGACAAAATGGCCAGAAGTTCAGCTATCAAGCTTTCTGGCAAATACACTCTACCATACTACACATGCAAACACTTCCATACAATTCTAAAATGAGGAGTGAGGAAGAGAAGCTTGTAAAAACAAGGATTTTGAAATAAAAGCAGCAGTTCTGCAAGCACAACCTGAATTCTGTTTACACAATCAAGCATTTTTCTAGTTTTATTAATAAATTATTTGCATGAACAAAATTTGCTGAAAAATTACAACGTGAGATTAGAAAAGTAGCTCACACTACCAGCTTTCCAATGAATTTAGGAACTCAAGTCAAATTTACTCCTTAAACCATTCCGCAGCTAATTTGAATTAAATTAATTCCTTAATCACAACAAGACCTGCGAGTTAGAAAGAGCTTTTCCCACTCCTCATAAAGGTCATTGACATACATCTAAAGTCTCCACAAATCCATCTTGGTTTTCACAGCCACACTCTCATGTTTTGTGCTAATGACTAGGAGTCATGGCCAGAAATATTTCACTGTGGCTTCCTTTGTTTTTGAGAAGGTGACATCCATATTTAACAGAGTTCTACACACAAAGCTCTTCCTAAATGCTCTCTCATGCGTGACAAGTCTGCAATTAAATTCACAGTATTCCTACCTGCCATTTTTATCACCTAGCTAGGACATCTTGACAGAAAAACCCCCAGCATGAAGAAAAGGAGCAAAAAACAAAAGGGTTTTCTTTGTTTGTTTGCAAACCCAAAGCTCCACTTGAAAAATTAGGCAAGTAGAAAACAAACTGGATAATTCAACCAGTGCAACTTGCAAACCAGGAAGCTGCTGGACTCGGCAGATGAAGCCAGGTAACACCAATCTCTGCAGCACAGGAGCACCTGCACTGTGTGTAAGCCATTACCACAGAAATGCTCTAAGTTTCATGGCTCAGTTACCTTCAAAGAAATCTTCATCTCATTCCACTCCTTTTCTTTTACAGCAAAGAAACATGTTTCCATTTTCAATAAGTTCTTTGTAAAATGATGCTGATGTTGGCGTCATAAAGTATTGACATGTTTTTAGCCTTTAACTGAGGCTTTTCCTCTTTGGAAATGAGGCAAATAAAAGTTTTCTTTACTGACCATTGGTTTATAATGCCAACATATTGCTGTCAGCTCCAGCAAAGAACTCCTTGTGTCAACAAAGACTCCCTCAGGCTGTAGGAACAGACCAGAGTTTACAAATGCAATCTGCATTCCAGAGAATAAGGGAATTACCTATGGCTCTAATAGTGTGCGCTTGGAGAGAATCAAACTGCCATCCACCATCAGAAATACTGTGGTGAGCAGGGTGAGGGCAGTGATTTTCCTTCTGAACTTGTCACTGGTGAGGCTGCTTTTTGAATTCTATGTTAAATTTTGGGCCCCTCTCTACAAGAAAGACATAGAAGTGCTGGAGCATGTCCAGAGAAGCATAACAAAGCTGTTGAAGGTTCTGGAGAGCAAGTCTAATAAAAAGCAGCTGAAGGAGCTAGGGGTGTTTAGCCTGAAAGAAAGGAGGCTCAGGGGGAACCAACAAGGCCAGGTGAGGGTCAGTGTCTTCTCCCAAGTTACAAGTGATAGGATGAGAGGAAATGGCCTGAAGTTGAATCAGCAGGGGTTTAGATTGGATATTAGGAAAAATTGCTTCACTGAAAGAGTTGTCAGGCATTGGGACAGACTGCTGAGGGAAGTGGTGGAATCACCAGCCCTGGAAGAGTTCAGAAAAACATTTAGATGCAGCAATAATTTTTTGCCAAATCTTTAATCTGATCAGGCAAATATTAGGAGGGTGTTAGAGGAACAGTCATCAACTATAAGCACAAGGCAGTTTATGAGTTACTCTGTCTGGTAAAGGAGGTTTCAATTTTAAAAATGTGAATGGACTGAAGCTATTGACATAGAGCTGTATTTTTCAGGATATTGAAGCTAAAACTGAAATACTAGGAAAATCAATACAGTTCAAGAAATCTTCCAGCTTTCGTGGGTCCTTCACATACAAAGAAGTAAGGCAAAGTTCTGTGTGTGAAAATAAGGTGGAATTTTGTTGGTTTAGTTACTGTGGTGATTGACAGAGTTTAATCTGTCCAATTGTGTGTGTGCTGAGGTCACAAACCACTGACCTGTGCTCAGCAATCACTGGTTCAAGGATAAATAGTTAGCATCCCTCAGAATTGAGAAAATGTTATCCCAAGTAGAGGTTTAATAAAAGTTATCAATTTCCTCCTCCTTTCCTGAGAAACAGATTAAGAACAATGTACACATCTGAAGGAAAAAGAATAAGTTAAAAAGAAAGCTATGTACATAAAGCTAAGTCTTTTAGGTAATTTACAATATAGTTTGGCCTTTAGTAATCATTTTCTTTGCTTAAAATGGAGTGACCAAAAATCACATAACCCAACTGAAACATCATGATTCACTTTAATGTCGCTCCCTCCCTTTTCCATTTCCCAGGATCACCCACCAGTCTCAAGACTATCTATCCTGTTCCCCCATTTTTTAACTCTCAAGTACCAAATTCCCGAAATTCATTTCTATCAGAAAGCTCAACTGAGGTGTAACAGAAAGACATGCAAAACCAAGCCACTGCAAATAAGTACACCTAATTATTCAGTACTTATAAGCTCATTCAGTCAAGGGGTAGTGTTGTGGCTGCCTGAGCTCTGGGTTAGTTTATCCAAAATGAGCTCTGATCCTTCAGACCCTTTGTCTCTCTCTTGCACTTTACATGCAATGAATGCCCACAGACCTCTCCCTCTCACAGCTGGATATTGGAAGAGTTATGAAAACATTTAAGAGGCACAAGAATTCAGATCCTTTTGAGCAGGCTCGTGAAAAAAACTAAACTAGCATTTGCAACTGTGCAGTTTCTTATTTCCAATTTCCTTTGGCCCTCAATAGCATTTTTTTCTCAAAACTAATTTCATCACGGTATATCTGATAAGAGATTTTTAAAAATACACATTTTTGGTGAAGATACAGTATTCATGTGGGCATCCAGCCATTTCTTTCAGAAAGACAAAAGTACTTTTATGAAAGCTATTTAGTTTTCTATTTGGAGAAAAACTTCTTGGCAGATGCTGGTTAATTGATATGCACATTTCCAAGGTCACTTTTTACAGCGAAATAAATATTTCTCTCTGTTCCCTTTCTAAATCCTTGTATTTTCCTCATGTTGATATCTATGACAACAGGACTGTGTGTTTGAAGCACAGGGTCACACTCAATTTTTCGTGAACATACGCTTTTCCTTGAAAGAGATTTTTGCTGTCTACCCAGCAATGCACTCTGAAGGCACAAATGACAGCCTGAAGAGCTTGGGAAGAAAGAGTTGCAGAAACATCATGCAAAGAACTCCGGTTTGGGAAGGACTTCACTTGTTGGCAACAAGGTTTATAACTACAAGAAAACCATCACTAAGAAATACTGGTCTCCTGATACACTGCTTAGTAGGATCCTGTTCTGTAGCCCCCAGCTCTGGCTAAGCGCCACTGCCATTATAAACCCACGACAAAACTCCTCTTAATTTTAACAGGATGAGTTATGCCAGTTAAATTGCTTTCTTTTAAGCCCCCTAACACAGTGTCCTTGTACCCAGATCAGATATACAGTCAGCTGGGTTTGTTTAGTTACTTACTGTCCTTGAATGTTTTGCAGCTTACTGTGGCCTGTGATTTACTAGGAGAGGTTCAGCTCAGTTGTCTCCATCACATCTGAGCAGCTCCTGCTTCCAATCACTTGGTGGTGCTGCAGGAGAACCAGAAGGGGCATTTCCAAACCTGCTCATAGGGGACATATCGTTCCCTCTTCTCTGGAAATGGCTAACAAAAAGAATAATCTGGAAACATGTTTTAGCCAGTCAGAGAGACAACATACCAAACACTTCACCTATATCCCAGTGCTCCATACCAGCTCTGTGGTTTTTAGTACCTGTTGGAAAACAAGAGAATAACTCCTTCAAGGCCACAAAGTGCTGGTAACCATGCTCAGCACAAGCAAAATAACCCAGATGCCTTTCAAAGTTAAATGAGCACTATCTTTGGGATTAAAACATGTCATTTACTGCCACATATATTGTAGTAGTAGGAAGGGACATCACCCTGGTTATGTGATGACACACATTAAACACGAGGTAATCTATGCTAAAAAATCTTACAGTTTCAAGAAAAAAGCAGGTGGTCAGTAGGAGAAACAAATAACAGTGTACAAAAGATTTACATTCAGCATTAACTTCAAGAAGGGAGGTCACTACCACAGTTCTGATGGACCTTCCTCAGGATTTCAGAAATGGCTCTTTAGCAGAGACAGCAATGACTTATTGCTTTGGATTTCTGGGGTGAAGTTTTGGTAGCAGTGGAGCTCCAGGGATGGCTTCTGAGAGAAGCTGCCAGAAGCTTCTCCCATGTCCAGTGGAGCCATTGCCAGCCAGATCCAAGACAGGCCCATCATCAACCAAGGCTGAGCAACTTGCTGGTTGCAATTCTGGGATAATATGTTTAAGAAGGAGAAAAAGCTGCCACACACCAGCAATTGCAGCTGGAGAGAGGAGTGAGAATGTGTTAGAGAAACAGCCCTGCAGACACCAAGGTCAGTGAAGGAGCGGGAGGAGATGCTCCAGGTGCCAGAGCAGAGATTCCCCTGCAGCCCAAGGTGCAGCCTGTGGTGAGGGCAGGCTGTGCCCCTGCAGCCTGTGGAGCCATAGTGGGGCAGATATTCACTGTGGAGGACCCACACTGGAGCAGGCTGTTCCTGAAGGACTGCACCCCATGGAAGGAACCCACGGTGAGGCATTTCATAAAGAACTGCAGCCTGTGGGAAGAACTCACCTTGCAGAAATTCACGGAGAACTGTCTCCAGTGGGGAGGACCCCACGCCAGGGCCAGGGAGAAATGTGAGGAGCCCTCTGAGGAGGAAGGAGTGGTAGGGACGTGTGATGAACTGATGAAAGCCCCAGCTCCCCATCCCCCTACACCGCTGTGGGGAGGAGGTAGAGAATTTTGAAGTGAAGTTGAACCTGGAAAGCAGGGAAGGGTGGGGAAGGTGTTTTTAAGATTTAGCGTTTAATTCTCGTTATCCTACTCTGACTTCTTTGGCAATGATTAAACTAATTTTCCCCTTGACTGGCAATAAATAAAACCAATTTTCCCTAGATCAAGTCTGTTTTGCCTGTGATGGTAATTGGTGAGTGCTCTCTCCCTGCCCTTATCTCGACCCAAGAGCCTTTTGCTGTATTTTCTCTCCCCGTCCAGTTGAGGAGGGGAGTGATAGAGCAGCTCTGGTGGGCACCTGGGTCAGCCCATGACATATAAGTTAACATAAGTTAAAAGTAAGCACAATTATGACTCAGGGTACACCAACTTTCCACCAGCTCCTGCCAGTCACTTAAAGTCAAGTCTTAGGGAAATTCAGATAAACAAAACACTTCAAATGTTTTGTAAAATTTTGTGGAGATGAAAATGCAGTTACATACCCTGCAGTATACAGGAGTATTGGACAATAGGAGGATAAAACAATCATATAAATAAATATCCTCTGTTATTTTGTGTGAGTGTCATTAGACAGATTTCTATTAAAACATGGATGCATAATTTCTAAGACATTCATTTTGGTACAGGTGATGTTCAAGTCTTGGCTAATCACAGTGGGAGAAAAATCCTCACAGCAGATTCTTGACATTTTCTATCTCAAAATACTGAGGTCGCTGCCCTCAGGAAAGCTGACCAGACAGCTCTTCTACAGCCTCCAATCATGTGGGAGTCAAGATTCCAATTTTAACACTGAAACCTGCAACATGTTCTTATCGCCACTAAGGCAAATTTTCCTTGCATGATGCTTTTATGAAGATCAGCAACTGAAGGAAACAAACATTGCTCTAAGCTTTGGCAATGGCTAATCCAAAAACCTCAAGCAAAGAACCAGTCGCAAAAAAACAGACAATAATTCCCTTGTGCTGACATCCACTTCCAGTCCTTGCTGTAGCAGCAATTCACCTTTGCAGTGTTAAACACATTTCCATCTGTAGGCTGCCAAAAACCAGCATTTACTTTGAGCAAAAATGAACGGACTTTTGAGCACCACAGAACATTTTTTTTCATTTTCTGTGTGGGTGTTTCTTTACTTGAAAGAAAGCTGTATGAAAGACAAGGAAAGTGTCTTTGATGTGTATGTGCCATTTTAAAATAAAGGCTCCGTCTCACATACTCAGAATTTTACCAAGAAGTAGCAATTACAGGATTATCTGAGACTTCAAACATGAATACTTTGGATGCTGTTCTTGCCTTGCTTTGTTACATTAATAATTATGTTTTAAGCAGTCTGGGATTTTTTTCATATTTACAAACTATAGCTTGGTAATAAATGCGCAATCACAGGATTGCTCGCCAAAAGGGAAGTTTGCTTTCTGTCTTGTTATAACAAGTTTCAGCAGGTAGCTAATTAACATAAAAGAAATATTTCTTCAGTCCCTTTACAGGAAGAAAGAGGGTAGACAAGCTATGAATTTCTGAATGAGGTTTCAGGGTTTGGCTTTCGTAAGACCTGATGAAGTAAGTGTGAGTATTCCTCCATACAAATTTGCATTTGAAATTTGGAAAAGCTGTCTTCAAGGCATCCAGAAAATCATTCAAGCACCAAGAAATTCTTATCAGGCAAACTACCAGCTTTTATTAGCACTCATGCTTTGATCAAGAAGATGGAAATTTTTGTCCAAATAGCTGACTACAGTCTAACCATAACTCCAAATCCAGGCATTTAGAAAAGCTGGAGGCACAGACACTCCGGGGGAATGGGGCTGTGCCCAGGTGGTGACCTGCACTAGGGGACAGAAGAGGCAGTCTCTGCAAAGCCACTGTCAAACATTACAGAAAAGGGCCCAACAGTTTCCTTCCGAGTCCCCTAAATACACCTTGGGATAATAACATTCACCAAGTCCAGAACTCTAGAAAAATATTTCAGTACTGGAATTTAACACAGAAGAAATTTTGTCACTCTTGTGATTTCTTGAGAGGAGATGCACAAATACAAATATCTATTAATCAGACTGGAGTCCAAAGGCTGCAAAGGTTCTTTAAAGTCACCTCAGCTTTCTTTTATGCACCTTGGTCTCTAAATTCATCTTTCAAAGAATTTTACTGTTACAACAAACTCACACACAGTTTGGCTGGAAAAAAAATATGGGTGGTGGAACAGGAAGTAATTGAACAAGTCAAAGAGTAGCTGGGGTTTTTGTCTGACAGAGCTATTTCAGAAATGCTAAGGGTTTCACTGCCTGAAATGTAAAAACCATTCTGCTTCAATATTTTCTAAAGAAAATTGGTTTTCCCAAAAGGACAGTTTTCTTTTAAAAATTCACCTATGATTTAAAAAAACTTAAATATTTAAAAACAAAACAAAACAAAAAAAACAAAAACCAAAGGAAAAATCAAATCCCCACATTTATACAGCATGATGGAACAATTCAATATATGCTGGCCAAAACACACTGACTGATTGGAAACATTCTTCCTTTTTTT
>VZTZ01030481.1:936136-985539 GCA_013400955.1 Drymodes brunneopygia | reverse complement strand
TTTTTTTTTTTTGTTTTTTAGAGAGAGAACTGAAAACATTCTGTGGTCGTTCAACCCATGAAAAACAAAACACCCTTTATTCACAGCAACAGTCATAACACCTGTGCAAGCCACAGAAATAGTATTGTTCTCTCCTTGAGGAAGCTGAGCACACAATAGTCCAGTGACTTACCCAAGATCACATAAGAAGTCAATATTATTGCAGAGAATTATTCCTTTCCCCTTTCCTTGTTAGTGAAAAGTATTAACACGGCCATCAGAAAAAAACTGTCACCTCATCCTGCCAGTCTCTGCAAACAAAAAGAAAAAGCCTAAGTGAAACAGGAGTTGAAGGTAGATCCTATCAGAGGATCAGACAGATGCTATCTTGCATCTACCATACTTAGAATTTTCATTCTGAGAGTGGAGTTTTTGTGTGGCTGTTGATTTCTTAAATCTGTGAAAGCATTGAATGTATCAGAACATTTAGCAACACTTCACATCAGACAGAGGATTCCCATGCTTTGGTTTTTCCTTTAGAGATTTCCAAAGCCATACTCTGTCTAAAATACTTCCAACCACATGAGAATTTACACTTGGTTACTTGACAAGCAAACTATGAATATCAGAGGGAATTACTCTACTCTCAAGCGCAGCTTACAGGTGATCCTGTAAAAACAGTTCTCAGCAGAACAGGAAGACCAGAGCATTGAGGGCTCCTTGGGATGGTTGCATGTGCACAGAGAGGAGTTTCAGTGCACTGATGACACACAGCTCTGTCTCTCTGCTCTAGTTCATACTGCATGCTAAATCTCTGCCCTGCAGGAATACCAGAAAGGTATTTACAAAAGGAGGTCCCTGAACTATTTCATCCTATATCTAGGGGAAAATGGAAAACCTTCTACTGACTGAATCAGTGCTTATGAAGTTGATTTGCCATGATTTCTGCTTTTGCTGCTGTGTTGTTACCCCATGAGGTTTGTAGGCACCTGACAAATACAAACCCCAACTTAATTCCCGATTGTACACCTTTTACTATCCTGAGATTTTAGTCCTCTCCTGGACTCCTGCATTCCACTACTATTTCATCAAGAAGGAGGAACAAAGACTACCTTATCTAAACAGACTGAAGGACATCTTTTATTCTCCATTAAAAAGCATGACCATGATGCCTCACAAACAGTTTGAGTCTTTTATGTTTATGTTTTCAGTTTGAGCAAGCGGAAAATAACAGGTTTAGCTTTTGTAATTCCCTACATACCTCCCAAAAACACAGTTCTATTCTGACCACAGAAGTCCTTGCTTTCCAAATACAGGCATGTGTTAGATAAGCCTGGATAGAAACAGAGCTAAAATGAGACCACAACATTCAGTTTTATCTTTGACTCTTGGCACTGAAATGTGGGTCTAGAGAGATGCCACAAAGCCATTTTGAAAATAGTTTCCAGAGGACAGAGTTAAAATCTGGACTTCATTGCACTTTGTCCTGAAGATAAAGATTTATCCTAAAGTGTTTACAGATTTTAGAGGAAGTGGACATGCATTTTGCCTAAATATGCATGAAAAGACGATGGTAGACTGAGGAGCTGATCCTGTTCTTCCAGTGTGCCATAGAGATTAGCATAGAACACTTCGTGCATTTTTACTTGTATAAATATTTTGCCTGCCCTGTTGAGGTGACCCAAAGTAAGCAAAAGCCATGAAATGTACTTTTTTTAGTGGGAGAGCATCTCTTGAGAAAATAACATTTGTGCTGCCAAAGATTTCAATAAAAAAGAACTCAAACAAAAAGACTCCCACACAACTCCAGTACTGTAGGTACTCCTTTCTAACAAGAGTTCTCTTGTGCAGAAATAGGAGACTGGCCTTTCACATGTCCCAGGAAGTGTGCACGATGTCTGTCGAGTTTAACATCCCAAAGACAAACACGTGTAAGGAAGATGACATTGCACATCCCTGAATTCTGTGAAGGACTGCAGTGAAGACCAAGACCCAAATTACTGCTGACAAAGCTGCTTCAGGAATGGCAGCCAGAGGTCAGAGGGAGGCCAAGCATCACTGACCTTGCCAGCACCTCTGCACAGAGCTGCACCAGGTGTAAAACATTGCAGGGGAAACATCTGAGGTGAGTAGAGCTGCTCAAAATACTTTGCAAAATGCACAGTGTCATCATGGCCAGAACTTCCTTCAAAGCCACATTTCCTTTTCCTATTTTGCCTGATCTGGGCTGAGCTACTCTACTCTAAACCAGACACATGCACACAAGTAGGTTTCAAACAATATACTTTTTGTTGCCAGTAATGAAAAGAAAAAGTCTAGGTCTAAGAATAACCATGAAACGGATTTTTGTTGCAGTTCCATCCTAATTATTGCCTGCCTGCTTGTTGTCTGACTCTATGCTGCAAAGAATAAGTAATTCAAGACGTATTTGATTCATGTTTTTAGAATGTTGATAAATGATGTTCACGTGTATCGAAGTCAGTTTTTAAAGGCAGCATCTTGCACTCTTTCCTGAGAACTGTGATGGTTCATCAGTTGTCTGTCAGACCTCCTGTCACACTCAAATTAATTGACAAAAAATCCCATTACAAAATGCAGAAAAGAAGCGCAGTTTCTTCCTGCAATCATATTTTGTAAGTATTAAATCCAGACTACACAAAGCAAATTGTCAGCAATAAATTCAATAGAGAAACTTAATGGTTGTAACAGACTACATTTGTGTTACAACAGAATAATAATTTCCTAATTAACTCATAATTGTATACCAGAACTTCCCTTTTTCACTTTTCAGTGTTAAGCAGTAACTCCAAATACCCACACCGATTGAATAACAGTGAAGGAAACCTAAGAACTACATACTGAATCATATTTAGACATTGAAAAGATAGGGAACGTTGTCTGAAACATATATCTTGTCTCAGGACCCAGGAACACCACCAGGTCTACTGGTTGAGATTTAGCCATAAATACTTAGAGTAAGATAACACAAGAAAGCAAGAGGACACCTTGGTAAAACAGCCTACCCTGTTCCAACATTTAATGGTAGTGGTATTTTGTTTTCAGATGGCAAGGGCCTTGCATTACCTCAAACAAGCCTTTTCTAGCAAGTGTCTTAGTGAAAAGAAAAAGAATATCCTCTAACCTCACGGGGGAGCTGAAGAACACTGCAAGCCTTACAGACTTGATAAAATTCCCATCAGAGGCCTGCAGACTCAGGCAAAACATTTAATGTTGGAGACCACAGAAACCAGACTACAAAGCCAAGTCCCTTGCAGTCACATCACAGGAGAGTGGATGATCCACAATTTATCAATATGGAAAAGTTGTCAAAGATAACGTGACAACAGGAAACAACTGGGAGGCGGGAGTGGGGGAGGCAGGAGATCATTAAAATCATAAGTCAGAAACAGCCAACATTGAACCAAAAGTTGAGGGAGAGATTCCAACTTCAGGATTAGAAGGTCTCAAGATGTCCACACACCCAGCTCTAAGTCAAAGCAAAGGCTCTTAAGTGACTTACAACTGTCCAAGTTACTAGTAAAAATGTAGTAGAAGATACTAATACCTCAGAAAAGATTAAAAATACTTAACAGACAGCATAGTAAAAATAAACAACAATAATAGACAATAAGTAAGAAACCATGCGAATGTACAGACATGGTAACAAGCTATGATTATACACCATATATAGAACAGCATCGACCTGTTCAATGATTTGTTAGTCCTTATTGGGCAATGGTTAACTTATAGTAATCATTTTATCAAATTTTTTATATGAAATGTGAATAAAAAAGTGCTAGTGGCATTCCTGGATATGAGAATAACTCCGTTAACAGTCTGACACAAAAATCCAAGGCAAATCTATAAAACAGGCAGTTGAGCATAAATTCCATGATGTAAGCCTATGAGTTTTCAATGCATTAGGATGGTCAGCAGACTCAAAAATTATTTTTTTTTTATGAAAAAGAAATGTTTGGAGAAGCATCACATCTAGAGGAAAAGTTTCAGCAAAACTCAAGATGTAAACAAAACAATAGATTACAGGAACATCTTCCTGTGATTTAGAAACTAGTTACCAGTTTACAGTTTAGGTAGAAGCAGAGCATGGGTCCAACAATTTAAACAAAGAAAATACATGACAGAAGAAAGCAAAGTAACAGAGAAATGTGAGAAAATGGGAAAATGTGCTAAATTATGTGAGCTAGCCAAAGCTAAAGAAGATTAACAGGAGATTTAAAAGGACCCAAAAAACCTAGGGCACAGTGTATTTGAAATTCAATACAGAAAAGGAATATTAACTTTCTCTGAAAGGAAAAAAATTCTTAGTTTCACACATTTATAAGTAGCTACACCAGTGAAAAATAAAAGAAAACCTAGAGCACTGTAGCAATAAAAGGAAAACAATTTGCACAGCTGTATGAGGGTATCATACTTTTGACCACCTACCTACATGGAAACTTACTACAGGTTCCATTTATGGAATATGAACAATTAAATAGTAACTTTTGAAATATATTACATTTCTTTACTTCTAACACTAACTTCATTATCATAAACTCCATCTTAAATAAAATACAGCAGATAAAGGAAGGGCACAGAACTTAGCAGTGGTACTGAAAAACTTCCCCAGAAGTAGAAATAAGAAAGTCTAACACTATTCCATTGAAAGAATCACTGACAAGAGTTAATGTAATGGAGAAAAGGATGGGTACAAACAGGCAGCTGACAGTGTTGCTACTGGCTCAGAGTAACTGTGGCTCTATTTTCACTGGGTTCAGGGAAATGCAATCTTCACTCCCAATTTGTTCACATCCAGGTGCTGGGGTCTGTCCCACAGATACAAGCAGATGCCGCTGCAGTATGTGAAGCTTTGTTCATCCCTCTCAACCACCAGCACTTCCCAATACCTGTGGTTCACTGATCTGATATATGACTGCTGACAATCTTAAATGCATTGTTTTTATCAATCTTTATCGTTACATTTTTGGGTCAGTGTTTTATCAACAAACAGGCTTCTTTCATGTATACCACCTTCTGAAACACCTGAGCACACGAGCATTGACAGAAAGGATGTGGATATCTGTTAATGTAATTATTAATGTAACAGTATAACTGTTATAAATGTTAAAGAAAACATTTATTGGCTATTGTTCAGAAAACATTTTCTTTTCGTCTTCTACTACTATTTGAAATAATTCCCAAACTCATTAATGCATCCTTACCCACAAAAACACTGATGAATTTCTGAATTAACACGATGCAAGGACCACAAGACCTGGGTCAGAAACAATGTCTTTTACTTCCAAAGAAAGCTTCTATTACTGCGGGCACCGATTCAAGCCTTGCCTTAACAGGCAAGGAATGATGAGTGAGTTAACAGCACAGAATTGCCATGCTGAAAGACAAGGGGAACTGTTCAGTGCAGGTGCAAAATTCCGGGGGCTCGAGGCACATAATGTCAGTTCTCATAAGTAATCATCTTCCAACACTGCTATTATTTCAGGTGCTCCTCACTATTTACATGGAAAACAGATGTCATTATTTCGTCATTTGGCTACTTCGGAGAACTCTGTAGGATTTAGATAATGCTTTTAAAAAACTGCATGGATTATTGAATTAAACCATATTGATTTGTTGGCTTGAGGAAGGGGTGAGAAAAAGAGCCCTATTGCCATTACCCAGTAAGTTTATTACAGATTGTTCACTAAACTAAAATTACAGGCTTTGTTTGCATGTTTTGTGACAAACTTGAAACTACAAGTGTTTACATGTGCTGCACGCATACACTTTGGGGTTTTAATAGCTGGTTGACAAGAGATTAAAGGCAGAAATATGGCATTTTATTAAAGCAAACATATCAGTATGCCTACCATGATAAAATGATCTAGTTTTCTTCAGACACAAAAGTTTCTGTTGAGTGATACCTTTGAAATTCCTTGAGGGCACCCTATTATTCACTTTCCTCAGCAGAGAGCAGCTGCAAATGGTCTCCAATTTTCAAAGAGTATTGCCTGGTCATTCTTTACTGTCAAAATGAAGAAGAGCATAAAAGTTAAGTCAATAAAGTAATATGAAATGCTTAATATAAAAATTCAAGAATGAATGATTAACCATTAAAAACTTACAGTAGCTATTTCAGCCAGGAAAAAAAATTAACATTTCCCTTGAAACCTATTAACACTCCTTGTAAACAATATTCTTTCTTGAAATATATGACCTTTCCTAATGCTCTCCATACACATGGCATTTTTCTTATATCCACTTTACCTTCACTGATATGCAGCTGAATTCCTCGGGAGAGGGTGTTTAGAGTCCCTTCCTCTGATGCACTGAAAAAAATGTATCATTTGATTGCATTCCCCTTCACAAATACACCTAACCTTCAGCTTTAGATCTTAAAATCCCTTCCTCATCTGAGAGTTCCATGGTCTGTTGTGGTTGTTGACATGCCACCACCATTCCAGCCACAGTCAAATGCCAAGCATAAAATTGATCTCTCTCATTTGAGCCACTGGTAGCTACAGGTATGTACAGCAGGTGAAATGGCACTTCCCTGCTGCATGTAGGTAAACATTAAATTTAAAAATCACACAGTTTTCTCAGTTTCTGAGCCTTGGGTGACTGCTTACACTGAGTACTGCTCATACAGTCTTCTGGACAGGAAATAAAATTGAATTTTTAAGAAAACAGCAATTCTCTCATTTCTGGGCTTTCTTAGCCACCAACTGTTGCCTAAAAGTGCTGAATGTGTGAGAAAGATACTGTGCATGTGATCCTGGGGAAAAAATGACATGGAAAATGCCTGTATTTTGCATCTGAGACTCACAGATGTATTGGTCTGAAACTACCAAAAGACAACTTAAGGCGTACACACAGGGTTAGAACTTGAGATTCCACCGGTTCCACTGTGACAGTGCAAGCCAAAACAATGGTAAGGTAATTTGTAGCTTGCTGGAAGCAATCGCATCATTAGAAAGCGTTTGTGATAAAAATGATTCAAACAAACAGTGATGGAATTGGAAGGTGCAGAGCAAAGGTGAGCATCCATGCTGCGTAAAGTCCCAGTATTAAACCCCATTGGAAAAAGATGTCAGAGGAAGGGGAGGGTGACACCCAGGGCTGAACAGGACTCTGCGCAACCTGATCTAGTAGAAGGTCATGGCACAGGGGTTGTAACTAGATGATCTTCAAGGTCCCTTCCAACCCAAAACATTCTGTGATTCTATGATTATAAGATTTCTGGTTATCTGGGAAACTGCAATTCCCACTTCACTAGCGGCCTGTGAAAGACACACAGAATCTGTGGGAAAAAAAATACATTAACCATGGATCATAAGTCACACCTCAAAATGTAATATTTGGAAAATTGCACTGAAACATGGGACTCTGTCTTTACTGCATAGACAAAATTCACACCAAAATAATCACAATGTACATATACCCATAAGGAACTTGAACAACTTTCCTGAAGTGCTGCTCAAATGTATCTCCGAATAAAGGGAAGCTGCATCTCCGTTCTTCACTGTACAACTAATGGCGATCAAAGGAGTATCATCTCACACCAGTTCTACAGAAGTCAGTGAACTGAAGTGAACCCCACATTAACAAGCTAAAGCAAGGCCTTGTTTCTGCGTTACAAACCTTAATGCAAACTCTTAGTACTTAGACATTAAGTAGATCTTTCAAGATCAAAACTTAAAAAACAGAAAGCCACAAACATTAGTGATGGATATTGCATTTGAAGCCACATTTAAAACAAGGATGGTAAAATCTGCATTGTAACTTGTGAATCCTTTGATCTAGTGCTGCAGTGTTACAGCATTTCCTCTAATAATCTTGGAAACACACACTTTACATATACTCTGATTTCAAATAGAAATAGTAGAAACATCAGACATTAAAAGACTCAAAAGACTTTTCCAAAAAGCTAGGAAAAAATTCAGTGGGGTGCTGAATTTAATATAAACATTTTAATCAAAGTAGTCTTAATTTGAAGAGACAAAAGTGAGGATTGCTCAGACAGGCTTACACAAGCCTATTGAAAATTTTGTATCTCTGCTTAAGCTAATATACTTTGTTCAGTCCCACTGAAATCTGTAGCTCTTAGACTAAAAAATGATATTTAGTTTCTTCATTTTCCTGACAGGAATATCAGTTTTCATGGTTTGACATCATTAAAGACTGCCACTCCCTCCAAAGAGTGATTAAGACCACAGAGATTAGACCCTTATCGCTGATTGCCCTGATAAAGTTCTTCATCAGCTGGCCTTAGTGAGAACCATCATGACTGGTCACAGGCTACCCAATCATTCCAGATTTCTTGTTGCAGTAAGAAATTAAATTCACCTGTGAAGTAGACACCCAATTAAAGTGGGATTGAATCATATACATGGTAAAAGTGAGCAGCTCAGACATATTATTGCTTAAATTTCACAAAATTTCATAAAGCTTTAAAGTGGGAGGTCATTGAAACAGCTGCACACAGATGAGCACTTGCAAGAGAGGAAGCCCCAAAAGTAAGACACAGGATGTGGTAGGTAGCAAATTGACAAAACACTCTAATAAAAAGCAAGGCAGATTTAGAAGTGATGTGTGGTAATTGTAAATTACGTATAGTCTCAAAATGGAACAGAACAAGTATTAGAAACTTACTAATGAAGTCATATGAAAGCTTAAGACAAATCAGAGACTGAGGATCAGATATATCTGAACAAAAATAGATGGGGATGATGTAGACCTGCACATTCAAGCTCACTGTCCAAGGACTCTCTTATATAGACAGTGGTCATTTAGCCATGAAATAGCATCACAATTCCAGAAAAACACCTGTCATGGTTCTTACTGTAATTTCTTTCCCTTTTACAGTACAGTAGAAATGCCAACACAATGTGTGTGCTCAGAAGTTGCTTTCATCCCTTTACCTATCTTCTTGAAGACATGCTAAACACCATCTACACTGAAGAAATAGAAAACTTCTAACTCAGACTTCCTTCTCCCAGAAGAAATGTATTGGTCAGGGATGAGTACTCAGGATCATTTTGTTTGTTTATTTGTTTGTTTTAAATGCATGTGGTTTTTCTAGATGAAGCTTCTGTGAGTTCTAACTAAAAACTAAATTACATCCCTTAAAACATATTATTGGCATCTAATTTTGCTCATAAATTAAATTCCAGGTGATTTTCCTTATAAAGAAACATTGTAGAAATAGAAAAAAAATGTTAAAGGTCTGCTGTGGCATATTTTATATGATTTCCTGTCATAAGCAGCAGAAACCTCCTATACTTGAATTATGTTCCACTGCCAATCAGGCCATGTCCATCAGTGAAAACAGCAGCACTAATTTGTCTGTTATCTAAACCAAAATGGATTTGTCACAGAACACTTCAGAACATTTATTATTATTATTATTATTATTATTATTAGGCATTTACTGCAAGCAAAATACACTGCCCAGTTCATTCCCTGTATAGTTATGGTTGTTTGGCAGATGGCCACCACCAAGGGTGGTGAGAGTATGACCAGCTCCAGCACATTTGGGCATTGCACTTAAATCTTTTTGACGAGACACCTTGATATTGCTTTGCCTCATGGACACGTAGCATTTAGTGTAATTCTAAAAGCCCCAAATATCAGAACACTGAATGAACTTTTCTCAATTTTAAACCAGTCTCATGGGTTTGGAGGATACGGTCTGACATGTGATTTCAGCAGGTGTAACACCAGCAGGGATGTTGCACTGCAGTAGATGCTACAGATGTGAAAGCAGCCTTGCATAACTAATAGCAGAAGTCCCCATAAGAATTTTTAGGACCCTAGTAAAATTTCCCAAAAACACTTTTGTAGTTGAGACAGTACAGTTCAATCTTGATGAGTGTCATTTTAGCTTGTCTTCCTCTATACATTCATTTTTGATTTATATTCTTTGCCTCTGCAATGAATTATGGGGCCCAATTCAAGAGGAACAGGATTGCACTCAATGGAACGTCAGGGTTCTAACATACACTTGAGATGAGAGGCAAATCTCTAAGACAAAGAACACACATGATCCTGAATCACACTAACCTTAAGCACAGCCTATTGCATTCCATTTTTATTGTACTTCCCCACCACAGCAAAAGCACTCATAATGTGAGAGTGCCTCTACAAAATGAAATCATTTCAGAAGGACGTAAAATTCTACACGGTGATGTTTTATTCTAAGCTTTCTTCAATCATATGCTTTATGCCTCATAAAGCATAGGATAAACTCCTTATTTTCTGTGAATATTCAGCTCACAGCCTTTTGTAGAAAATCATTGGGACCCATCCTGATAGAGGGTGACATCTTGATCTCACATTGACACATTACATTGCATCCCATCTTCTCAAATCATAAATGAAAAGAGTGGCTGCATTCCACAGTCTCTGAATTCTTTCAAGACAGCTCAGCAATCTACGAGTGAAAGGTAGGATAAATTATTACAGGAGACTTCTCAGCATGGCTGTTCTAAATCAAATGCTGTCAAATAATTTTTAACTTTCTTTGATCTGCACTCAATCTCTGTGTTCTTTGCTGACCTATAGCACAGACTCTCCTTGACTTCTATGCCTTTCTTTTTTCAGTCTCTCTGCTCATAAACTTTTATTTTCCCCTTTTTATCATGTTCGTGTAGAAATATATTAAAAAAGACCCCTAGATCCAATGGCTTGGTGACTTTTATTTTATAGCTGCATGAAAAAAACCACCAACCTAGTAAGTATGGTAGGAACCTAAAAAGAAATGAGAAAAAGACAAGAAGTTAAATAATCTTGCAAGAAGGAAAAATATGATGTTTTGGGCTGGGAAAGTATTCTCCCTAAGGTGTTATATGGTTATAAGAGGTACATCACACAAACTCTGTATCTGCTGGCTCCTACGATATATTTTATAGGAGTAACGACTATAATTTAAAAAGCTGGACAGAGAGAAGATTTGGGCAGGCAGGAAAATATTTTTTTTTTTAAAAAGGAATAGGAATATTAATGAAGATAAATAAATGAAAGCAAAAGGGGAAATAATAGAGATACAGAGTAGGACAAAATGAAAAGGAAATGACGTTACTTAAGAAACAGCAGAGCAAAATTAAACAAATGAATCCATGGTAAATGCTGATGTCATTGATGGTGATTGCTGCTGAAATGGTGCCTGGGGACTGCAGTGCAGGGTCTCGTTGCATTACACACTGCATTGCATTGTATGAACAAACTCAAGACATGAAAGACACTCAATTGTCCCGCCAGGGTGTAATAGATGAATATGTGTACAAACAGAGATAAAGAGAGAGGACACAAGGTAACAGCAGATCAAGACACCATCAGCCTGAAACGTCACACTCTCCTGTTTACTTTGAGGAGAAATAGGGAGCCTAGTCCATATGCCCTGAGCAGAACTACTGTTCAGCTTTGCACTCTTTGTACCTGAGCAGCCTCACACACACTCCAAGATCTGAATAAAGCAAATGTACCTAATTCCCTTACTGGTTCCTAAACACCTCTTTTGCAACACCTTGGTTTTCAAGTGCCTCATGTGTGGTAGCAGAGTACAATCACTGCTATGCAGTGGCTCTTGATTAACTGAAGCTGTGACAACTTATTGGTTTGGGACATGCCCTCTTCTCCAATTCTCAGAAAGTACAATGGAAAACATCAGAACTAGAACAGTTCCCTGTTTTGCACTATAGCAGGTAGTACATAAAAGCAAGAATTCGTCCAACCTCCTCAAAAGTCTCCAATGGCAAAGACTGCAAAACGCACCATTCCAGGGATTAACTTAGTTACAGCTAGAAAGTCCCTCCTAAAGTCAGTCATTTTTGTTGATAAATGAACAAATTGTTTCCTGTACTGACTTTGCTGGACCTGGAGATGTGTCCTTGATACATCAGAAAACTGCTTTGTGTCCCTGCAAATTTCTTTTTTTCTGGAAAACAAGAGAAACTCCATTTTTAAAAAAGGTTTTCTTTGGTGAGTTCTACATCATGATCCATTTTTTTTTGTGCACTACCTGTTAGCCTTCTCTTGAACACTCCACAGCCTGTCCATATTTATTCCTAAAATGAAATTCCCAGAACTTAGGCAAAAGCTATTCCAATAGAATGGCAAAGATGATACAGGTATCTGACCTTATATTCAGTCATATTGAAGTCTGTTACAGAAGTTCATGCTTGATACTAAATACAGGCATGAACTATCCCAATTAAATTCTAATTAAATGCCAACCTGTTGCCCTGCTTTTGCAGGGTTCCATGGTTGTAAATTTGTAGTACAAGTTTCCCATGCATTTTCTGTAAACATGGTCCTTGTTTTTCCTAACTGGCCGGGATTGTTTTGCACTTGTAGATTGTTTTTCATTCCTTTCCCCTGGGGCGGAGAAAGATGATTGACCACGTCTTTATCCTGTAAACTTACAGAGGTGTTGACCCCTCTCAGCAATCCCTGATTGTCTTTAGAAACATATATAAATAAGAGAATAAAGAAGGGCAGGCCCTTTTGGTTGGTCCTGCCTGGAGATTCAACTACTGCTCTGGAACCTGCGTGTTTCTTCTGTTGCCAGCTGTGCAACACCAACCCAACCACAGATCTTCCTCAACAACACCTCACCCTGCTACTGAAACCATGTTCCAAACTCTCGTTGCTCACTGCTCCTAATACCAATTTAATTCAATCCTGAAGTTACAGGGAATTTGCAGGACAGGCAGAGATGGCAACTAATTTCTTTTTAACAAACAATCATACATTAGAGCCATGAAGAAGGGGGAAACAGCCACTATTTTACACTAGAAGTGTCCAGATGTAAAGATACCCAAATAGCTTGACTGAAAAGTTACTAAAAAGGACAGAATTTGGCAGTTGGGTTGTTTTCAATTGCCAGTGTATAACAGAGTCTCAAAGAGACCTGGACTACATCAGCTATGAGAACATACCGTGAACTGTACCTCTAAGAATTGCTCAGACCCTTTTGCTATATGAACGAGCATCCTGAGACACCAGCCAGCAGAGAATACAGAGATCTGTAGGGTTTTCACAGTCCAGACTTACTTCCTTTCATGGTTTTCATCCCTTCCCACTTGCCCCAGGAAAGTTACAGCTACTCTTAAAGCAATGAAGATACCATTGTTCAGCTTTGCGCTGGTTAAACCTGAGCAGCTACTGGAGTTCATATTTTGTTTTCCATACTTCTCCTCTTATGCATTCAAATTCAAATTGACAAATGCCTTTGTATATAATTCTAAGCCCTCCCCATTTCTAATGCATCAGTATCTTGTTACATTGCCTTTGATTTCATTGTTTGCAATGCTACTATCAGCAGTATGGAATTGCCAAGGCACTAAGCAGCCCAATTTTTCTTTAATTTCTCAGAACATTGACAGCTTTATGAACTGTCTCTTTACCTATGCCCCATAAACATGTCAGGCTGTGGAAAACCATTCTAATTAAATCCTGAGGGATTGCAATGGAAGATTATAGCTTCTTGGCAGGTTATTAAAAAACAGTTGTTCATATATACACAAATATCTGTACTAGAAGCTAGCATTTGACAGAACAGCCAAGGAATTAACCCCACTGGCAACTCCAAATAACACTCACCAAAAAGCCCAAAACAATAACAAAATCAAGAACCACCATCATCAAAAAAAAGCAACAAACCACCGAAAACTAAAACCAACAATAACCCATAAATAACCAGCAAAAAACCCCAAGCCAACCAAAAAAGCCAAGGAAAAACAACCAAGTTAATTAAAATGGGGGTGGGCAGGGACAAATGGGGGAGGTGCCCTTGTATTTGATTCCTTTCCAAAAGCTGCTAATTCAAACTGTCATCTGGAGTCATCACCTGTCATCCTTGATTACCAGCACCTGAAAAAAAAGAAAGCAGAAAAATGCTTGTAAGATCCATAGAAATGGCCTTGCTAACTACATAGCCTCGAAGTAAGAATATTAGAGTGGATGGATAACGTGAACCATTTGATTCAGCATAATCTTCCTTCTGTCTGCTCTGATCATCCAAGGAAACACATAAGAACTTCTGATGGCAAAATGTTTGTCAGAGGTCAGTGTGCGTCCTTCCCAACAACTTCCTCAAATAACCTTGCCTTTGAGAGTAACGCTTGTTGACCCTGCTCTTGCACCTGAAATAAGTTGTCCAACCTCTCATCTCAGGAACAGATATTCAGGATTTAGACAATGAGGAATTTCTGAGAGACTGTACAGAATTTGCTTTTGTAACTTGTGTCTGACTATTCACAATTGAACAGTTTGCGCTGTGGAAGTAAATTCAAAAATGCTACTTTGTTGAGAGAGCCTCTTGAGCCACAATTACAATAGGCAACTCTCATCTCTCCCCTAGGGCCTGCCATCCTCAAGGAGAGCAGCCTTGTTTCCTGAGAGGAGGAGGGGAAAGGGAACAGATTAAATGTTATTGTACCAAAGGTAGCTGTGAAGAAACTGTGCAATGGGTTTTGCAACTAGCTGGACTTCTGAGGAGCTATAGATTATTTATTTTTTTGAAACATGTTCTGGTCTCACCAAATATAATCTGTCATGCAAATGTTTAGTACATCACTACTTAGATTTGCTGGTGTTCCACATTTTTGCGAATAGAATTTCAATCAACATCAAGTGTGAGAAATACCCAAGACTTAAAATCTTAAAAGACTGGCACACAAAGATGCATTGATTTCTGGTCTCTGAGATGACAGAGAATCACACTTAGAGGACTTCAGGTTTATATCTGAAGAAAACTACATTAGTTGCACTTTACATAAAAGGAGCTTTAAAAGAAATACCTGCTACTCTGACAATACATGTGTGAAACACAAAAAAAGCTGTGTATCAAACTGAAAGCAAGATGAATAAAGAACAAATGCAGAGGTACCCAAGTATAGCACCAGACTGACTCGAGTCAACAAATTCAGAATTTAAAATCTCTGATATCATCTTTTTGTGTGCACTGAGGAACTGAAAATGATGCTCCAGCATCAGTTACCCAAAAATCACATTGCTACCAACAAGAGTGAAGAATCAAGTAATGGCAAGAATTAAAAGTTGTATTTTAGAAGTACATTGGATGTGACAGATGATTTTCCCCCCTGCCAATTACTTGATTTATTCACTCAGATAACATATATAAGATATACCACACCTTGTCTATTACTTGGACAGAAAATGATTAGGTGATTAAAAAAAATACACAAAACCTCCTCCAGTGTTCACACATTACATTAAAGCTCTGAGATGGAAACTGGCTACATTCCTGCCTTATGTGGCATCAAGGGTTTATTGTTCTGCTTCTATAAGGAAATACATTAACAGATAATGACAAGTTGAATAAACATTGGAATTTGAACCCTGATAAGCCATTTTTTTGGATAGGTGAATTTATATTCTAAATCACTTGACAGTTTTCAACAAAGTGCCTGTCTTCCTATTACTGGTTTAATTTAAAAAGGGGATTATTTTCGTACTCTTATTGGGAAAAGACCAGAGAGTATCTGTTTGACCGTGAGCAAGATCACTTTCAATGTGATAGGGAGATCTTCCTTCACAAATTATTACACTTCATTTTAAAAGTTATTCTGTCAGCCTACAGTTTTTATTCATGGTTCGGCTCATGTCACGCTCAGAAACTTCCATGTTAAAAATGCACTAATGAAACTATTTGAAGAGAGAAAAACCAAGCCAGAAACCATGCTTGCACTTCATTTTAAAAAAAAAGCTAATCTGGCTTTCTACTGACACAAGTCCATTTTATTCAAAATCAAATGGAGTTCGTACATGTTCAGATAAATAATTTCATTTTTAGGCGACTCACAGTTAAGCAGTAAAAGTCTATAGCATAAGAAGGAAGCTGGGAGTTGGGCAGGTGCTAGAAAAGGATCATGGTTACATTGAGTCACACAGTGAGGAAGTCACAGGATGAAAACTCAAGGGAGGAAGTACCACTTACAAAGGTAAGACCTCACCCCTCCCTACCTGAAACAATGCCAGAATCAGACACCCTAACCTCCTTTATCCTCATGTAGAATCTCAGCTCTTCCTCTGAACAAATCAGCTACCTGTTAGTTTAGAATATGACATTACTCAGAAGGAACCTAATTTATATCTTCACATACTATCACAAAAGAAGACTGCAGTCTCCTGAGGAAAAAAAAAGGGCAAACAGTAGAACAAAAATATCCAATATTACATATTCACTTTCTTATTTGACATATACAAATTGGAAAGGGGTGGAATTTGACTTTGGAGTCACTGCACATAACAACTAACACCTCAATAAGACACTGACTGTAACTGCTGCAGGATCCCTCCTTTGTCACGGGAGAAAAAAAATCCTTCAAAAATAATGAAGCCACTTATATCTGAGTTCTATAAAACAACCATCTTTCTCCAAAACTTAGTGCTAACTGAGAAAAATCTGGCTTCCCTCCTTTCTAATAGCTAGGTTTTGTTTACTGGAAGGGGGGGAAAAATGATTTCGATTTATGTTCCTGCAATCACAAGACCGAGGAAAAAAAGTCTTCAACTACAATGCCCAGTTCTCAAAATGAATCATTTGCTGATTATAGTTGAATGGAGACTGATTTACCACACTCTAAAAAAAGAAAGATTACTTTTCAGAAAAATGCTTACCAAAAATGCATGTTAAACTCATTTTCTTGCTCTCCACTACAGTAGAAGAAAGAAAACAAAAACGGGGAACACATACATTAAGTATGAAATAATACAGCATTCTGCCATGTTGTATATCCAACCACTGCCCAATCCCAGTGAAAGCTTAATGTTAGTTAAGTCAGAATTTTTATGGAGACACCAAGGCAACAGAGTGGCATGAAACCTTGAGCAGCATATTGGACTAATTAGTAAAAATATACAGACTTCTAGCATAATAAGGTGTACCTCCATCACCTGGTTGTCAGTGTACTTCTCACAACAATATTAACGGGAAAGGAAAGTATAATTTAAGGAGAAAAGGTGTTTGAAGCACCAGAAGTGATCCTTAGTTTTAGCAAAGGTGAATGCAGAACCAGAGATAAAGTCAGAATTACTTTAGAATCTTTTTGGCAGTAATGCATTTATAATTAATACAACTATTAATTAATAATTATGATTGGTTCTCTGAAAGCTCTAAAATCAGGTTCAATCCTTCCTAAAGGTGACTGAGCCTCTCCATGTTCAATGAAGAAGGCCAAGGAAGTTAAGTTAGCCTTTGCCAGAGGCTAGGAGTGTGAACATGAACAGCTCTTTTCCCTCTTTAATATTCATTTATACAAGTCAAATTCTGATCCCATTTATAATAATATAAATCCATAATGACTCCCTTGCAGTCACCGGAGTGAGTTCAGATTTACTGCAGACTCTGTAAATAAGAACAGAATTTAGGCCATACACATTTAATTATCTTGTCTAACAGATTATATCTCTTGATGAAAGGAAAAAAAAAGAATACCACAACCAAACTGCCTCAGACTGGGAATGAGCAATAAAAAAGGTAGCACTGAGCAGCTCCTGCATGAGCAGGAAGGTCCCCAGGAAAGGTGGGTAAGTACAACCTAAGGGACAAACCTATTTCTTTATGTTTTTCTGGAGATCTTAAATTCTGTCAAAAGTATATTCAGCTCTGATAAATCGTAAATATACTGTAGACTTGCTCCATTTCCTAGGTGTGTTGCTGATTGTTAGTAATTTACACTCAAGATATAGCAACGATTTGCCATTGGCTTGGGGGAAATTGTTTTGCTGCCTATGATTTATAGCTATGATTTGCCTAAGAGTTTTATGAGGCAGTTTTTCCTGAATATGCCCTCAGTGAAAGGCCCCCAAACAGAGGCAGCTTACAGAGACCCTCAGACAGTATCTTATTTCTCCTTCACCCAAATAACAGGAGACTGTTCAAATTTTGTATTACTTTTACTTCTTTCTCTTACTCAGAAAAAAAAAAGGCATACCATGAGGCAAGGCAACACTGACACTATATTGACTGAATGCTAGGTTTTCATGGATTTCATGATATGTAGCACATGTAGCACATGCCTGTCTCAGCTTGATATATCACAGCATTCTCAGTGACCATGACACATCAGTTATTCAGGGCAAGGTATAATACTTGATATCGCTATAATACAAGTGATACATGGCTATATCTGCATCTCATGGGAAGGCACCCAGACCTTACAAAGCAGGATGGTCGGATGATGGGGAAAACGTGCCAAAATCTCATTCTGAATACTTGAAGCAACTGTTAAGAAGAGTCCATTTATTTCTTAAAAAATACACCCAAGAGGATGCTCTGTGGCCTGTTACTGCAGAGTACCTGACTAAGGAATACCACATCTCATCAGTCATGTTTTGAACCTAACTCATTAGAGGGCTCAGAACAGCCCCCAGTATTATGACCATTCTCTGAAAGTACTTCCCTCCCTTTTTTATTTTTTTTTTAATCACACATTTTCCCCAACTGTTGTAATCAGTTTTTGAAAATACACATGGCCAAAAAGTTATCTGGATATTCACAGATGTTCTATGTTTATTCAATTAACAGATTCCCTTATGCTATTGATTATTTTTTATTGCTGTTGCATTAGAACTTCTGAAATAATGGGATCCCATTATTGTGCTGGAACTTGGAAAACACAGAACAGAATAATTTATTATAGCTTAGATGTAGTCGCATGTTAAACTTCCCAAGGTCAGCACCAGAAATGCAGCAACCAACCTAGCAGTTGCTTATCCCATTTCAACACTTAAGTGGATTTAGAGGTTTACAAGTAATTTGTTCCAAAATTATTTGTCCAGATCCCTGTCTTGCACGTATGTTCTCAAAACATTCCATAGTGACTAGTGACATTCAGTGCCTCATTAAAATCACTTCCAGTGACCCCAATAATCATGTTATAAAGGCCAGATGATGTCTGTCACACTGGAGTGCCAAAACTTAAAGTACTTAAAATCAGCACTGTAAGCAAGAGGATCAATACACACTGAATGTTCCTCTTGTTTTGTTAGGACATTAGCTAGACACATAAACAAAGCAGGTTGCAGATAAAATACCATGTATGTTTTCTAGCAGAAACGAGAAAGCATAAAGATATTACTTGTTAAGCAGTATCTCAAGTACATGTTTGGCATCCTTCTTTTTTCAACAGTACTGTTCTGCTTTGTAACCTGAGGTGTGTCACTCATCCTCCTGATCCACGTAGCCTTATCTTGTCAGCACACAGGCAGCAGCACAGTCCTGAAGCACCCAGCAGGGAAGGAGGTATCTACCTAACTCAGGTAGCCTCAGCAGAGTTCACAAGCTGGACTATGCACCGCCCGACAGGAACTATTCAACACCTTCTCAGAGTTTTCCTTCAGTTTCTACCTGAAGTTCAGATTTCATCTTTAAACAGAAGGAATGCTGATTTACGTACTAAACACAAATCTCTATAATTTCAACACTATCAGTCCCTTAGACTTCAAAATATAAAAACTTTGCAGGCCGAAAATATCAACTGTTATTTCTGAGATAACAGAGACATTGTGAACTGTGGCTAAAGCCCATCTTCCCACTTTGATCTTATTAGCTAAATACCATAGCTCTGATGGTTAGCAGAGCTGCGTAGAAGCACAGTTTTCAAAAGACCACTGGGCAATCATTTTGTTGCTCTGCAGTAAAATTACTTGCTTTTATTCACTTATTTCCATGAAGTCTAAGGGAAAGAACACATCTAAAATTTGTCAGTAATGCTATTTATACTGTGGAAAAACAAAACAAACAAACAAAAAAACCTCTTCTAATGACCACAGAAATAACAGAAGAAAACAGGAAGATGGAACATTCTGCAGTGTTCTCCCAGCATATAAACAAGGGCCATAGTTCAAGTCCACATTGCAAATACTGACTTTTCTTTTCACAGCTTTGGCAGGGTACACCACAGCAAGTTGCTGCACTTGCTCAGCTGAGGATGGGCAGACAGTAGACAAGGTAATTATACTATCTGCCAGAAGAGTCTTAGGGTGCAGATTCAAAAGGATCAAAGGAGGTAAGGTTTAGGCATACCTGTAAATACCAATGTTGTCTTCTACTGTAGATGAATGCAAGAGGGGGATGAATTTGTGCTGAGACTACATATAGGTTCAGAAATTTGGCTTCTTGTATATACGTGCATCATTTGCTTGAGTAAGTCCTGTTCACATTACCTGTTTAAGGAACTACCCTTTTCCTTGGATGAAATACTCTGTCATTAGAGAATAAGAATTTATTTTTCATCATGCCATCCCAATATTATAAAAAGTATACTTCCAATTATAACTTAACACTGTTTCTAAAAGTATTTACATAGTTTGACAGTTCCAGTGTAAATGAAGAGCTGTTGGGCCCATCAAGATACAAAGTACCACATGCTTATAGCCACAAAAAAACCAGAGATGAGAGTATGTTCCAATAAATATTGATGCTATCAGCTCTGAATATCAATTATATATATTTCCCTTTAAATAATTTATAATCAGTGGTAAACCACAAGTCACCTCCAGCTACCATCCATAAAGTATAGTTTTCTACACTCGGTATGCAACGAATTCATTTTGAAGCATGTCTGAACTTTTTTGTCATGAGCATCAGACTGAATGCCTGTAATAAAAATGACAGGTAAATAAGAATAAATGGTTTAATGTTAGCAAGAAATAGGGCTCTGCTGTTTCACCTCTGATGACAGAATCACAAGTTTAGCTCTCCCCTGAAGTTAAATGCAATGTTCTCCCGCATCAAACCTTTAACGCCTCTTTTTTTTTTCCAAGATTGCAGCAGCCCAAATGTAATTTGAGCGAATTCACAAAACACAGTTTGTAAACAGATATTTATTGCCTGCAAGATAAATAGTCAAAATACATCAGATTTATTGATGTCTTGAGAATACAGTATTATGGCAGTTAAGAAAGGAACTGTGAGCAAAATCACTGTAGGAACTGACTGTGGATCGGTCTGTGTAAAGAGGGGGAAAAGAAACAACACAGGAGGAAATATACAGGAGACATAATGTTTAGGATAACATGACTAAACCAAATGCACTGCAGCTTTTGTAGCAAATGTGTTCAACAGGAACATGTACATCCAGTGCCTAGAATTTTTTTGTTGTTAAAAAAGTATTTTAAAAATTAGGGGGAGAACAACTTTTGCAGAGAGGAGGGGAATAATCCATTCTACTTGTGCACTTTGACAGGGTAAGTAGTAAGATTTTCAGCAAGTGAGCTTTAGACAACAGTGAAAACTTTCTAATAATAGGAAGAGTTAAGGCTTAAAACAGACTGCCTAGAGGGATTGTGGAATCTCCAATTGGAGGTTTTCATTGGGATGTTAGACAAATATCTGTCAAAAACGATACAGATAAACTTGATTCTGCTTCTTGATACTTCTTCTCAGCCTTATTTCCCATTATTCTATGAACCATTTACAAATTGCTTTATTAAAATCATCATTAAAATTGTATTTGACTTTTAAAATAACATATGAAAACCCTAATGTTGCAGAATGAAAACAACTTGGATTTCACTAACTTTCTTCTATATTTTTTAACTGCCTCTGAGAGCATGCAAGAAGTAGTACCCTTATTGATTATAACACTGAAGTGCAGAAAGCTCTAACCTGTCAGTTGTGAAGCAGGCAATTTATGGTGTCCTAATACCACAGGGCCAATACAATGACCAAGAATTTTTGATAATAAGAGACCTCTTTTTGATATTAAGAGGTCTGCAACACTCCTAGCAGTGAAGGAGTAATATGCTGCTGTGTGAGTTTGATCTTGTCACTGATACAAGATTTTAGAAGAGCATGTGAGCTTTATTTTGCCCATATTTATTTATTTATATGTATACATGGTACACATGTGCAGAAAGCACACTGTAACAACACCGCAGAAATTCCTATCCACTCACCTCACTTAAAACATACCTAACATCAGGAACTGTCCTTGGCCTGAGCTGTCCAGTCCATATAAAACCTTGCCTCAGATTTCCTTGGTTCTTCCAATCTACCATACTGCATTCAGCACGTTGTTCATTTGTCTTCTATTTTACTTTCCAAATATGCTTTAAACATTGGTCCACGTAATGTAATGTCCTTAAGAATATTATATACAAATATTCATTTCAAGCTAGATGCGTCCTCTTTATTCCTAGGTTGCAAAGAACTCTTATTTTAACAAGCACCCCAGTAAACATTTATCTAGGTCCTATGAGTGTTTATTTCACCAGTTGCCAGTGCTTCTGAAAATGCTTGAGGTTTTTCAACAGCTATTCCATAACCTATTTTAGGGTTTTTTTCCCTCGAGTTTCCTAGAACATGGTGTCTCCTTTTGTAAATTTTGGAGGGATTAGGTACATGTTGTATCTTATGGAGCATCAACTAAACCTCAGTGCCTCACAAACAATCCTTACCAGTTATATTCAACCCCCCTTCATGGGGACTAACAAACATGATGTGGAAGAAGTATCTTAACAGCATAATTGAGCCAGTGTGAACTCGAGCTGGTTGGTGTTGTTATTGTAAAAGCTGTTCCTACCCTAAGGAACACTAAGGGTTCCACTAAGCTGTGTGTCTTCTTACCAATTATTCCCTTATTTGAAATTTTTACGTGACAGTAAGAGCTGGAAAACTCTCATGTTGCATTTTGGAAGTAGACTCTACACACAAAAGAAATTTGCGATGAAGAAAGGAGTCAGTTCAGTACAAGCAGTAATACTGAAATCTTCTTTACTCCACACAATAGGGAGACATGAGGGGAGCTTGCACAGCCCTGCTTTGGGCAGCACAGTCAGGCCAGTTGTCAGCAGAGAGAAATCATTCACTTCATAGGACCACAAAGCAGGCTCCTGCACAAAGTGCTTTGAATTGTCCTCTGGGGTAATACATCTTTTTCTACCAGTTAGAGAGGAACCCAGGGCTAACTAACTAAGAGTTCACTACCACCACATAACGGGTCTAATTTTCAGTCAGACCTATACAATAGATTAGAGATGAAAAGTTATCTACAGCCACGGCTTCCTAGAAGACATTTCTTTTTCTTTCTTCTGCTTGACTCTGAAAATCATTTTCAGTCTTGCAACACCCGATGTGCGCAGACTCCCCAGGACAGACAAACCCATGTGTAAGCAGACTGTTTGTTTTGAATTAGAGAAAAACTTCCTTGAGTCATAAACCTCATAAACCAAACAGATGACAATAAAGAAAACAGTGGATAATCTCTTTTGGCTTAAAGAGGGTAATGAACAAGTGCCAAATAGATTTTCACTGATAATACAAACTGATTTGAAACAGGCTGGCTGCACTCTGGCCTGCAGTGGTAGACTAGCTGATGTTCATTGCTGTATGCTTAATTTATGTACCATCTCCTAATGTCTAGAAGCTGCACTTCATGGGAAAAATATCTATGCCGACTTTATAGCCATATATACCTAAGAATCCTTTGAGAAGCAATTCAGAGAGACTTGTATCCACAGGGGTGGTTTAGAGAACTCCTCCAAAGCTTTCTGCAGTTCAGGACTTCTGACCCATCCTGTCAGATGCTCATCCTGTTTAGGTAATCTCTGCAGCCCTTCAGTATTGCTTCACCAACTGTCCTTCCTGTGCACCTGGAAGGTGCTTTCCACCTGTGAGCAAAACCTGAGTTACATCATCCAGCTTTCCACAGCCAGCCAGACAAGCTCCCTAAACTGGCTCACAGCTGGAGCTTGAAGATTGAGAGCTGCAGCAGAGCTTTTGAGTAACCAAACCAAAAGCCAGGCAGTGTAAAGATACCCCCACAATGTCCTGCATCTTAGGTGATCAAACCCATCAGGAAACGGGGATTTGTAAGCGATTTTTTTTTTTTTTGCAGAGTTTTTATTTTAGCTTAAAATGCACAAACAAAAGTAAGAGTCTGCAAATCTGCTGGGGTAAGACAATAATCTTGCCACACGGCCTGTCCAGGTTGAAACTGATCTCCCACTTTCGTTTGGGTTTGGGTTTTTTGGGTTTTTTCAAAGACTCAAGACTCAACCGTTGACCTCCCCCCCCCCACAATATCTGTAAAGATAAAGATATCAGTAAAGATAGAACACAGTAAAATCTGAAATGCAAACTGAAAAGTAAATTAATACATAAAGAGAGTAATATCATGTTCCATCTACCACTCATGCCCTAACCTGGCTAGCCAGAGCAACTGCCCAGGTATTCCAATATAGGGGAAAATCCCCTTGTGCATAAGGAGTCCATTCACAGACAAAATTTTGAAGATGGACTTTGTGATTTAAGGGAGGTGGAGACAGAATTTTAATTTTTAAATTATTTTTAGTTTCTGTCTTCACAATGTCACTTTAAGACCCTTTCGTTTGCTTCAGTATCATTCACCGTGAGGTGGAACCAGAACAGGAAGCTGAAATGCCAAATGACTGGAAGAAAAACTGTGCTTGTGGTACTCCTGACCACACCAAATGCAAAAAGCACAAAGAGCTCATTTTCTTAAGTCTCCCAAACCCATTTCCACCCCAAAGAGCCACAGAAAAGCCTCAGATAAACATCCAGATCTCTGATTGTTTATGCAAACTGAACACTTCACAGGTTTTTGGAGACTAGTCCATCACTAAAAGGAATAAGAAAAGCTTTCCATACCCAGAATCCGAGAGCTTTTCCGTCCTTTTGCAACCTTCACGGCCATGATCAAATACCACTTTGTTTCCTCTTATTTTCAGATTTCATCCAGCAGACAGAAAAACAGACACGAGCACAGTATGATTCAGGTAAGTTTTCTTTTTAGAATTTACAGATTAACATAAAACCAAATTATACAGCCCAAACAAGTCACACAAAGAGCCCAACGCTATAGGTCAAATTCCATTCCTGCAACAATTTTACCCAAAACAGATGCGTGAGTAACCTTACAAAAAACATGTGAGTCCCAATTTTGGCTGCTGGTTAAGAACCTCCTGTGCAGTCTATTCCTGTCAAGGGCAGAAATAAGAAAATCCAGACAAAAAAAAAAATGTGACCCTCAGAAGCACACATGCAAAACTTATTAACTGACTCTAATTCTCTAAGTACACACAGACAGTGAACAATATTGATTTTAGGGATATTCAGTATTTAAAAGTAATAGGTTTTCCTCTAGCACAGCTCCCCATCCCCACTAGCCTTAAATGGAGAATGATACAAAGATTCAAGCCAGAGATTATTTTTCCACAATGCACTAGACCTCCTAGAAGACTCTCAAATACTTCCAGATCATGCATGTGACTCAGAATCCAGCAAAAGACATTTTAAAACTCTGATTCCTGTAAAAGCTACTCAGTGAAAACCTGACATTTCAAAATCTATAAACTGAGAAGCACTATAATAGATAAAACTAAACAAAACAACAACAACCCAACAAAAACAAACAAAAAACAAGTAAGAAGCAGTTTATTATGGGCTGGTCTGCAAAGCATCACAGGATATATTCTGTCCCACCCTACCCTCACATCAAGAGCTCTCTAAGAGGTGAGTTTCACTGACAGGCTTCACAAAAAAAAAAAACAACCCAAATCCTCAAAACAGGACTGGCAGAGAGAATCTTCCCCCAAGGGGCAAATTCCTTCCTCTGGGCAGGAGCTGATAAAAGCATTAAGAGGCCCAAGAAACAGTTCTGTGTTGTGAGTGCTTTTTTGGTGTATGATCCCAGGCTGGTCCAGAGGAAAGCTCGAGAATATCTCTGAAGGTCTGTTAATGTTTTTATACCTCCACAAACACTTTCCCCATGGAAAGCAAAGACAGCAACGATAGGAAAAAGAGGGAGTGCAAAGTATCACACGGATGCCTGTTAGCAAGGGTCTTGTCTCTCTCAGAAATATACAAGGAGAAAATCCTGAATCACAACTAAGACCGCTGTTTTAATCTCAGTATTAGGTAACCTGGAGTTAAGGGTTAATGTGGCTCTTAGGCAAACGAAGCTGAAAGGCAGTTGTCCCAGCTCAATATGTATTGAACTGGAGAATAAAGATCACTGAAGCATGAAAGGTATAGCATAAGAGTAGCTATGAACCTAATTACTTGAGTAATTCAACAAGAATATACCCCACCCTAATTATAAGCAATAACATTTTTTAAGTAAACTAACTATAAGATGTCAATATATGATAATCAAAAATATGCAGCATAGCTGTTGGATTTCGTGGGATCAATATATCTCCTTTTAGTGGCATTCTAAATTGCTTCCTTTGTATGGGTCGCTATATCATCCTTTAACAACCTGCACCTAGCCCCACTAAAGAAAAAAGAAACCTGAATTGACTGGTGTACACGATTCACAGAGTGGCACTGGGTACCCTCCTGTCCTCCCAAGGTGTGGATCTTGCTGCAAATCCTAGTGCACTCAGGCATGCCATGAGACAGGGTTCTTAGGCTCCTCTGTGGGGTTCTGGGATCTTCCTTCAGGAAGGAAGATCTTGCATCCCTTTTGTTATTGCTGGCACTGTAATTTCTGTTAAAGACGAGCTTCCATTCATTTAAAATGAAATAATTTTTAAAAAACTGTTGCTCCTGTACTGACTTTGTTCAAGGTGTATTACACACACACAGCATCTTTACAGTCAGGCAGCACAACCACACAGCTGAGACAAACCCTTCTCCAGAGCCTGGGCTGTCAGTTCAGATTTTCTTTCTTTCTTTCTTCTTCGCCTCCTCATGTTTTTGTTTTATGTTTACTTTATTTGTGAGTGGAAGAAAGAATAAGTAAGGGGAGGGTTTTGCCTTGATTGGTCTGAATCTGCAAGGGTCAGAGGTTTCAGATCTTCTCCTAATCGATTTGTGCGTGCCGAGTTTCATAAGGGACAAAATGTTTTATGCTTTCTCCACGTGCCGCAAAAGCAGAAGCCTGGTTCTCCCGAGTAACAAAGATTGTTTCTGAGCAGCTTTTCCCGAGGCATCGAGTGATGTAAAGGATGATTGGCAGAGTGCGTGGCTCTGAATAAATGAATAGCACACATATGTTCTTTTTTTCCCTCTTTTCCTTTCCCCCCATCTCCTCCGAGAGGCTTTTTAGCCCAGTTTCGGAGCGTGCACTTGCAGAGCAGCACCTGCGTTTTCCTGGCTTCTTTCAGGAGACCTGGCGGGCTGACACTCCTACGGCGAAGGGCTCGCTTAATGAATGCTTGTGAGGCAAAAAACCATTATTTTGGGGCTCGTTTCCGGCGCGGGGGTCGGCGGGCGCCATCCGCACGGCCACACTGCCACCTGCCGGCCCCAGCCCGCCGCATCCCGCTCCGCCCGCCGCGCGGGGCAGCAAAAAAATAAATAAAAAGGGAACATGAAGTTACCCTTGTTGCTTTGATGGGTGGAAAGCTTCGCAGCAGTATCCCGGAATGAGACAACTGTCCCTGCACAGCTGTGCGGGAGTTGTTTTTTGCTGAACGGTGTTAACGACCCGACGTGGTGGCTGCATCCAGTGGAGACAGCCCGGAACCCGCCTCGCACCCAGCCCTGATGAGCTCCGACAGTTCGCGTTGGGTGTAGCAAATAGATGGCTGCCAAAGAATCATTTCCAGGTATTGCCAAACGTGGTTGGAGACCGCATTTACTTTTTAAAGACAGTTATTGATCTGCAGTTGCACGGTGGCCATCCATTCCCTTTATCCCCTACGCTAAGAGCTGTGTCGCAAGTTCCCAGTTTAATGGAGTTAGAGCACTTGGGCAATTGCCAATTCCACACGAGTTACTTTAACTCCTCTACTGCCACACTGCCCTTCCCATGCCATGACTTACTGATACTCCTGCAAAACTTGCTGGATCTGTTCTGAAGTAGTGGTGCCTTCTCAGACACCAGAAGTCCAGAGGTAATTGTACCTTAGCTCCCGATCTTGGAACAGTGACACATGAAACAAGCCATGAGGCAAAACAAACAAACAAACAAACAAAAAACTAAAATACCCTAAGAAACCAAAAATCAGAGGATCTCTCACCATCTCATTGCCACCGTCACATTCAAGACTTGTGCACAGAGTTGAAGAAACATAATTTAAACAGAGCACTTGAATTATCGCTGCAAAAAATGGCCATGGTTTGAAAATAGAATTTCCTTTTCAACATGTTAACTGATCTTGCTCTTTGTGAGCATTTGTGTGAGGAAAGTTTCCTCCATGCAAGTGTTTACAGTAAACAAATTTGAGGCCCGGTATTCTAGTTGGCTGATGAAAAAACAGAATGGTATTCCACAGTAAATAAAGCTCTTTTTGTAGGGAAAAGGAAAATTCTACCTTGCTTTTGGGATGAATACCATAGAATAACACTATGTTTCCAGCCAAAAAATCTTAACAAAGAAACTGCTGAAAAAAACATACATCAAATTATTCTGACAGGTCCAGTAGACCTTCAAGGCTTACAGAATAAACAACTTATTACATTTAAGCTGTCAGATACAAAAATAACATCAATACCATGTAATTCAGGTGACCAATAACACAGCCAAAGTATCTTAGCATTTCACTGGATCACAACAGGGACAAATCAGATAACAATTCATAGGCTAAAATGTGCTTTATGTTTACAGTTAAAGCAGTGAAAATGAAGAATAATAATAAAATATATAATAATAATAATAATTTTAAAAATATAAAATAGATAAAATAACCCTCCACAAAAATCTCCCCAGAAAAAAATATTCTAAATTTCAGGAAAAACATTCTAAACATTCTTCCAACAGCTTTAACTACAACTTTTGCAGCTGTTCCTCTGTCAGAAAGTAATGCTAGTGGTTCTTCAAATTATTTGTGTTCAGATAAAACACCTCCATCAGTGAAATGTTCACAGACCTCAGCCTATCATCCCAAGTCACAGGGACATCAGAACTAGCCATGCACAAAACACATTGCCCTTTCTGTATCAACTCCAGGTTCTTACCCTGCATTCAGCACCTCCAGAACTGGACTTAGATGGTACTAAGCTGGAGGAATTTCATTTCCAGCTCATTCTGAAGATCCCTATAATTCTATTAGACTCTCTACAGTAATCCACCTTGCCCGGCAGCTCAATAAGGTATAATTTTGAAATAGAAAAAAAAAAGAAAAAACTATGTAGTTTTTTACTTGTCCTACTTGCTGAGTAGTAATGCAGTTATCCAGGGAGGTTCTCTCTGCACTCTCTAATTTTGGAACCCCTGTGCAGTCACATCAAAGTAGCAGCCTTGGCCACAGCAGCTCCTCTGACTGCTCACACGTGGACTAAAGGGCTCACAGCTATTACAGCATCATTTACTGCCCTCACAGCCATTGCATACTCTGGAGCCAAGCAAGCAAAGCAGACCAGGTGAAACATCTCCTTACTGTAATCACATGAAATGAAGTCCCTTCAAAGTCACAAAAAAAAAAAAAAAAAGAAAAAATAAAAGCTAAAACCACAACTCAATCACCACCACCATAACTGTTCAAAACTAAACTCTCCCTTCAAAAACTCTCACCATAACTCCTGCTGGTTAAATCCCACAGGGCTAATCAATATTTCGTATTAACTTTTAACATGCTACTCTTCAATTTCATGAGCTGACATCTGTGATTCTGAACTACTGATAGAAATAGTTAGGGTAGAGAAGGTAAGTAATTCCATGATTTACAATAGCAATGTTCTGAGAGTTTCACCGTCTGAAAGTGAGTTGGTGTACAAACAGAACGTACTAACTAAATGCAGAAATCTCTTGAAGATCACTACATAGGAAAGTCCCTAATAAATGGTAGACAAACCCTTGGCTCTCAGTCTTGTGCCTGCTCTGAATCTCAAATCCATTTTGGTTACATGATGTCAAAAATTACTTTTCTTGAGCTGGTTTAACAACAACAGTAAAACTACATGGACTACATATGAGACTTCCACAAACTGTTTAAAATATTTCAATTTTTTTTCTATAAAACTCTCTCAAGTATTTTAAACTAAGATTTTAATTTCCATGCTGTATGTTTTAAATAAAGAAAAAGTTAGTAATATTTTTAAATTACCAGAGCTACCCTGTCCTTTCCAAGACCATAACATTTTGGAAAATGGGCTATTTAGCAACTGATCTACATTCATTCTTAATTAAAATTTAAGTGAAAATGATCAGTGAACATTTTAATGAGAAAAGAATATGGGTCATTTTTGAAACTTGGATAATAAAAATAACTTTATCCCAAAATAAAGGGGAACAATGAGTTTATCAATTAAATTTACCAATTAGTTGGGGTTTTTTTCCAAACACCTTCAGTAGAGGAAAAATTATACATCAGGAAATCTGAGTACTATATTGCCAGCATTTAACTGAATACCCCTATATCCTGTTAATTTCCCCAGTCATCTGAAACCTCATATTTCAGTTGACAGAACAAAATGTTTGTGTTTAAGGTTCCATAATATGTTTGGACAATTTGAGTTTCTACACTGCTCACTGAAAATTTCACCAAATTCTGTTCACTGCAGAAATCAGCAAAAGAACATTTTCAAGTTGCAGAACACTAAAGCATTACAGGGGCAGTGCTCACTCCTGTACAGGAAATGGGGGTCCTCAGAGGCAGCCATTAATATTTGTTAGGCAACAGGTTCAAAATTATTGGTTTAAAGACAATATTCCATGTCAGTTACTTTTCAAGGCCAAAACCGGCCATAATTTAGCTAGGCAACATCCCTGCAATACACACCCAATCAGTAGATGACACAGCCTGTTTGGGGCAGAGCTTCCTCTCTGGCTGCTCAAGACTATTGCAGGGAAAGGGAGGTCATCTGGAGATTTCCCTGTTCTTCACCTTAGGTCCCTTGACTGCCAGAACTGCAGAGATGAAGGAAAAAGAACACAGGGCTCTCCAGTGTTATGGCTCAGGATTCTGAGAAAAGGTGTCTTACTGTTAATAGTAAAGTGCTCACATCATTTGCATCATTATTGTCAGGACTTAATTTGGCCCAAGTACTTGTTTTGGTCACTATTAGGTCGAATTGGACCCCACATCAGAAATATTTGATTTCTCATTGTTGTTCCTCCTGTTAAAAGGGCGATGTAAAAATTAGCAGCAATTATTTTCATCTCATAACTATAAATTATTTAACAGATTCGTAACAAAATTTAACACAGAAAATATTACAAAGCACAATTCATATCAAAAGTGATCAGGAAGAAATGATCATACTACCTCACTAAACCTAACTTTTCATTGCTATGAGACACAGCACTTCCCTACAATGTACTCCTTCTCAGAGCCTTCTAACAGAAAGGTCTGCATGAAATTATTCTCCAGAACTAAAATTTAACAGGGTATGATGTTATCCACACTGTTGTTTTCAGCAGTATAAAAAAAGAAAAATCAACCCCACATCTTGAAGAAACACAGTTAATAGGAAAAAAAAGTTTCATGATTTTGAAAGAATAATATTTCTGCAAACATAATTAGACGCCAAATTCACAGTACATAGACATTCATAACGTTCACAGCTATATAAACGCATTCCAAGCATTTCCCTTGGAAAGCAATGAGATTTTGGCTTACGCACAAAGTCAGACCTCTAAATACTTGTAACCAGTCTGATTTACTCATTTACACCAGTGGGAGATCTGAAATCAATAACATTATAAAATTTGGAAGCATAGATAATGGTATCTGGAGCATCACAAGTTCAAGTACTTGTTTTACAGATTTCCTGTAGATTCAACCCTGAAGTCATGAACGCTTCAGATTTAATTATTTTAACAGATAGTTAAAATATTGATAACCCCTTGGTTACAGAGGATAGACCAAAACCATGAACTCTGAAGAGTGCCCCAAAAGCTAGAGGGAAATGAAAATAATTGATTTTGATCACAGATTTATAATTGGTACTGTTACTTATGGGCTGTGGCTGCTGGTACAACTGGGCTACTACACACCTAAGTGAGACAGCATCCTCTCCCTTCCTCATGAAATATGCTGCCCTATGTCAGTGACTAAAATGCAGGTCCTCTCTCTTCTTTCACCGTGGTCGGGTCCAAAGTATGTATCCTTAGTGTACTTTAACTGGAATTAAGTGTGTGGCACCCTTGCATGGGTTTCCCTTAGAAAACAGCCCAAGTGGTAGACAGATCATTGCAAGCTGTGGTAATTATGCTGGCCTGCATAATCGATGTATCTATCAAGATTAACACTCCACCAACAACTGTCTCCGCTGCAAAGTTTAGATAACTTTTTCTGTAAGTAACTCACTAATACTAATGGGGTCTAGATTCCTATGAACTTGTACTTGTTGGATTATCTAATGAAACCCAAAAGAACTCCATAATGCATTTGTGATGCCTTTCACTTGTTCAGATTCCCAAGAGTCCAGTGTGTGAGCTCAGCTTGCAGTCACTTTGTGGGCATAGCTGCTAGCATCAACTCTCTCTTCTTCCATCCATTTCTAAAGCTCACAGACTTCATTCCTTCAGAACTGGTACTCTTCTGACAAATTTGGCTGAAGATTTCCAAGAGTATGTACTTCATGAAGACTACCAGAAAGGATAAACATAGGCAGAGACAGACACAATGACCCCCTCGGCCTCCTCCATGGAAAACCAAGCTCAAAGAGAAAACACATTTGCAGAATTATGTGCTGAGCTCATTTCTGCCAAGTAGGTGGCTCTTAGTTTTAATGTAAAACACAAACCAAATTAAATCTACTTTGATTAAATACAACTAATTCTGAAATGTATGTCAGAACACTGAAGTGCTACTGAGCTCAGAGTTGTTAAGACACTGACAAGAATGTACTGAGGTTTTTTTTTCCAATCTATTTCAATTACACTTTTATAATGGCAGAATAATGGTAAGATTAGTCTATTTTATCATGATTAAATCTTGATTAACATATTAAATAACCATTGTACACTAATTAACTCTATTAAATGCAGTGTCCAATACACTGTTCTACTTCTGTAGACTTTCAATGAAAAAGTAACTATCATTAGTATGGTTATTTCTTATACAGTGTTTTTAGGATCTAACACAGAGTTTCAGTATGGACTAAATACATAAAGGTATGATTTTGATAAGCTATTTGGAAAGACTTTATTTTGAAGGAAATTTGCACATAAGTTACAACATGAACAGAAAATAATACATGGTTTAAGAGAGCATTTCCAAACATCCCCTATGCAATCTGAACACAGAGGATATGAAATTTAAATCTACACTCTTGTAAGGACAGCATGAAGTTGAATTTTAGATAACCTTCTGGTTCAATTATGTGAAGTGGCATTACAGGATGCACAGATGAAAAGCCATTACCAGGGATTTGTCACTATTTCACAACTGTGAACAACTCTAGGCAAGGCTTTTAACCAGCAGTTAAAAACTCCCTTGTGTCTGCATCTTACAGTAACTTTTTATTCCACTGGAAACACTTTAAACAACTAGTTTCCTCTGTCATAAGCACTCACAGGAACTCAGACATCTGCAGCCTGATTTCCTCGTGTTGCAAACATCCTCTCAAAATACAAAATGAGACCAGCCGTCACTGTAAGCCCACACATTTATGCCAGGTTTTCAGCCAACTCTTAAATACAGTTGGGGGTTTTTGTGCACAAAAACATATGGACTGAACTGAAATGAATAAAAAATAGATTTTTAAAATCTGCCTATCCGCTTCATGAGATGTTTCAAACATGCAACGAGTGATGACGCAAAGTGCTCAAACTCAGACTTGTCTAACTCGGGGCACTGAGCTGAGGCACCTCCACTTTCTTAAAGGTCACTGAAGGGACTCATGCACCTCCACATGCCAATTTAGAGACTATGTGTAAAAACAAAACAGCAGAAGTTCTTACTGTGATAGAAATGAGCAATAGTTGCATATGTTGCTTCCAATAAAAGGCTGAATTGTACTTCAAGAGGCAAGAACACACAGCTGGGATTTGTCCACCCCAGTACGGTGTCTTTTTCCTACTTTTCTTGGTTCAAATCCTACAATATAACAAAAAAAAACCATCATAAGGTGGCAAGTAAACTTCAGCTTGGTGTTATATACCACCTTTCCAGATAATTGCATCCACACATGGGAAACTTAATGACGAGCAGAAGCCAACATTGTGTCAGAAAGCTGCAAGGTTCTAGCCCTTAGTCACGAGGGGCCAGGAGCTGGAGGTGATAACACAGCTGGAAAGGTAGGGTTTCACCAGGCAGGGAGCATGTGCCATTGTCCTCAAGTAAAGCAAGAGCCAGGGACGGTGGCCAGGTTAAAAAATGAGATCATGAGGCAATTCTGAGGTGATGAGACAGGTCTGAGGTCAAGTTAGGAAGTCAGATAGCCCTGTGGCCTTTGGAAACGGTACATGGTGGCAAGTCAGGTCCAAGGCCAAACCAAGAAATCAGTCCACAGGTCTCAGTTCAGATCAACAGGGCCCTTGGCCAGGCACAGACACAGCTGTGGCTGAGCTGGGGGATGACACAGTCATAGTACAGGCAGACACTGAAGAGCCAGGGCTGACCTTAAACAGAACTGTAGAGCCCACAGGCAGAGAATATAGTGTGAAAACACAAATGACAGTATTTAACATGTTGGTAGGACAGCATTTTGTTTCCTCCCACACATGATCCACCAGAAATCCTGTGCCCATCACCTTCTCCTTCTGCCCAGAGTCCTGAGTGCAAGAGAGACAGAGGTGCCAACAGCAGGCAGGTCACCCATGCCTTATAGCAGAGGCTTGCTCTCGAGAACAGTCCTGCACCCCCAGAATTCCCAACCAGCACCAGCACAGCTCTGTCCTATCATCTGGGGACATCCAGGGGGAGGGTCTCCCCCTTGTCACACCATCACACAGACCTGTGCTCACACCAGATGCCTGCACTCCTTTCCTCCCTTCATGTGATCCAGAAAAAGCTGTTGCACACATTGGGACTCCAGGATGCTGAGAGGTCTGCCCGTGTGGGATGCAATTACGTTGAATATTTTCATACAGCTCAATGGAAATGTAAATGTCAGCAACAAATATCTTTGTCAGATTTCCAAAGAATGAACAATGTACTCATTCACAGACAAAGGGGATTGTTTCTGAACATGATCTCTGCCTTCAGGCTGTAGGACAGTGCCTTTTTAGTGGTCTCCATCAAACTTTGTTTGAAATTATGTTAGTAATTGGCAGAATTTTTTAATTAGACCACCAAATGGCAACCTTAATGCACAGGATATACAGTCATTGGCTTTTACTTTGAATTTCTTTTATTGTCTAGAGTAAAAGATTCAGCAAGAAGAAGAACTGGTTACTACAAAAGCATGATAACTACTTCAGTCCCTTGCTATAAACATAGAGTAATTAATCAATTAATGCAGATCACATACATCAAGAAAAAGATACAGTATATCGGATGAAGTCAGCATAATCCTTTTGTATAGTTTTGTAAATGATGTAATATCATAACTCACTCAAGATACTTCAGACTTACAGCAATACATAAGCACACAGTAGAATCAGAATTAATTAAGGAGCTGGTCCATATTAATAATATTTTTTTTTAAAAGTAGTAATTGTTTCTGGTGAATTTAAGAGATTTTGATATTCATTGTAGAATAAAAATGCATCATGACTTTCCACAGTCAGAGCTAAATCAGAAAAGCAAACCTATTCAGCAAGAGCCCTTAAAAATTAATTATGTATTCATGCCCATGTAGCTTTAGCACATGCTTACAATTAACCATTACCTTGAATGCATTTGAGAATAAGAAAGAAATTCTTCTGAATTTAGGAATAAGTTTAAATGGTTACAAATACTTTTGACCACTTTATCATAAAGGGCATTTTCAGGACTAATTAACTTAACAACTACTTCTGAAAGGGAAGTACTTTCAGACTCCCTGATGAATCATTTTTTGTGTTACTCTTCCTTGCCATCCTTTGCATTTCCAATACCCACATCTTTGTTATTTCTTCATCAGAATGTTTGTACATATATGTATATATATGCACTTCATACAAATAAATTTATTGTTGTCTGCAGCCATATAAAGTTTAAGAAAACTTAGCTCAGCACAGAAATATTTTTTTTCAGTTCTCTCATTCTTTATATATATTTATTAATGTTTCAGCTCACAATCTGGAGGAAAAAAGAAAACAACAAAAAAAGATATATTTAACTGAATTTAAAAAGGAAGTTGTTCATGGGAATCTTGAGGGATAAACTCCCTTTTGATAACAGCTTATGTTTTATATCTGTGTGTTCACCAGCTAAGCTCCCCTATCCAATTGCAAGTCCATGGAAATAAGTTATTTGATTCCTTGAAAACAATTCAACTGAATCAATTTCTAGTTATCTTTGGTCATGTTCTTTAAATTAAAAGAAACAAAAAATTTTATTATTCTATAACTGGCTTTCCATCTGAAGAAAGTATCATGTATTTATAATTTTGAACACTTTTTAACTTCATATTTTTATCTGAAGACTTCCCCTGATGTTGTGTGAAGTTGTGTGGCATTCATTTCCGAATAAGCTTCTAGGTCAAGGTGTGATCAGTTATATAGACAGGCATACTGCACTGTCTTATATCTGAAATATCCCTGGAGGCTTTTACCATTTCTCAGTGTCATAGATTTTAATCTTCATGGAGTGAAATCCAAAATTACTGAACACAAAGTATCTCTCACTTCAAGTACAGTACATAGTGATCACAAGAACCCCATAATCCAAAATACGAGATGCTTATTGAGATTAGTGCACAGTCTAATGAGGTCAAAGTCCATCCTAAATTATATTATTCCAAGATCATGAGTTCATTCATTTACTATGAATTTCCTCTCAAATTCCTTCTTGGAAGGAAAGAAAAATATATAACAACTACAAGATGATTAGATCTCAAACATATTTCATCTTAATGTGTAATATTTATTTAGAAGTCCTAACAGTAGAAAATAAATTAAATCCTCCACATATAATGAAGCCAAATCAATGTTTTAATGTCTCTGAATGCAATCATAAGTGAAGTCTTTATGCTTTTAATACCAAAAGAGGAATTAAGACCGGCTTTTGGTGGAAGGATAAATGTTGACTAAAATGTTGGTAAGCATTTTAATACAAAACTTGTAAACTTGTGCCTCCTGGACACCCATGAAAATATCCCTGTATTTCAAACTGACTCAAAGTTCTGTGATTCAGCACATTTCTGCAGCAATGATGTTAAATTATTAACCTGAGCTGAGTTGCAAAACACATGGACCTCTGCGGTTTGACCCTAATCACACTGCTTTTGGACTGGAAATAGATCATACCTTCTTCATACCGTAAGACATTAACTGAAAACAAAAAGGTTAAAAAAACCCAAGCTGATATTGACAGTAACAAAGTTAAAACTTGTTGAGCTCTCCAGATCTTGTGAGGTAGGATGAGACAGGGAGATACAGGTGCTTTAATAAATGGCTTCAGTTATTTCATTCTGAAATGAAATTCATATTTAAAGTTAGGTTGACACTGCAGCCAAACCACGGGATTGGGATTCAGGTCTGCGTGTCATTGCTACCTGCATCATAGACACATAATGTGATTTTAGATGGCCCACCATAATCTTAGTTCATTTAGTTACCAACATATATATTTACAAGAAATTAATTAGATGCTTATGGAGGCAGGTGCTTAAAGCACCTTCCTCAGCCAGTGCAAAACTTATTCTGTCTCCTTATGGGAATAAGGGCATCCTACATACACATTTTCCTTTAGATTTTCAGCATTTCAAGGGCATTTACTGATTCCCTTGACCCACGTTTTCTTTGTACATCACCTAGCACAAAAACTCAGGATTATTATAAAGGCGGGGGACCTTTAAATAAAGTGATATACCAGTAAGTACTTAGCACACTCTCAATACAGTCTCTACCAGAACAATTTCTCACTGTTAGCAACAACCTTTGGTGAAAGACAAGATATCAGTGTACTCTCAGGGAATTTGGACAGTTTTCTAATTAATTTCTGAACATTTGTAGCACAAACCAAGCATCAGTAAATTATGCTTAGAGTATTTGGAACATTTCCAACCTCATTTTCTTCTCTTTTCCCTCTTCTTTCACTAGAACAGGCAGACACAGTTAACACCACACAATAAAAATATTTCTTTACAGAACACTAGCAGCAATTATCATTTTTATAAACCTTATTCTTTTATGCTTAAGGTTTGTCCTCAGCTGATCTTGTTTCAGGTCAAGAAGTGACCCACTAAATACAAGAAGCAGATACTCTAGACTTCCTGCTTAAGTATAGCTCAATATAAGGCATGTTAATGGTGAAGTCTCTCAACAGCACTTATGAGACAGAGAAACACTTAAAGGAATTATTCATACACTTGTTTATATTAGTATTTATAGCATTACCCTCAAAATCAGCACTTCACCACATAAAATCCACTGTACCTATAAAATGTCACATTGAAAGCAAACCAATCAAATAAATAATGCAGGACTATTTCAGACTATCTACTTGCACTGAGTCACAATCCTACTTAGGTCTGTCAAGTTTAATTCAGGACTTAGGTTAAAGGTCTCAGAGTCTCATTCAAAGTCCACATTGCATAGCTCACAACATGTTGGCAAGACAACTCCTTTCACAGTGCTGCAGGGAGTAAGGCCAGGATTGTCCTGCTATGGATCCCAAGCACAACAGTTTCCTGAAATGACCCATTTTATTTGCTGATTTGAGAATTAAGGGGCAGAACCAGGTCCTTTCTGAAAAATTACTTCATCTAATTGTCAGGTATTTCATTAAGAAGAACACCATCAAGACAAACCCTTCTTCCGCAACTGATTATGGTGATTTATTCCTTCCTAAAACTAAGAGGTCATCTGCCCCGACAGCCAGAATTGTATAAAGTGCTGCAGCACAAAGCAAAGACTGAGGCAGTCAAATCAAAGAACCAGATTCATCTACCATAACAACACTTGTTTCAATTCCCCTTCTGTATTAAACATCCTTACTGTGGTCTAATGCTGCCTTCATAATACACCTTCCACACAGCAAGCAACCCCTTTCCCTAGCTCTGCTACCAGACTCAGTGTATAGACCCTGCAAAAGTCATTACAGCAATGTAATTTCTAGTACTTGCATTTTCACTATAGCAAAATCTCACAGGGATCAGACCCACTTATGGTCTTAACTAAAACTAGCCATCTGACTTAATTAACATTTAGAAATCATCAAACCTTGCAGGGCTCATACTGGGCTCTGGGGCAGCTTGGCAGTGCTCACATTGGGCTCCTGCTGGGTCTATGTCTCTGGTAGCAGTGCTTTTCCACCAGATGACACACTTGGTGTTAAAGCACAGGAAAAATGAAGCAAAAAAAAAAATCCATTTCACAATATCTCCACATCACACAACACACCACACAGCACAGGGAGAACAGGAAGCAGAAACAGTAAGAGCAGCAGGAACTAAGACAAACTCACATTGGCCTTATATATTTGCTCCATAAGTTGTAACCCAACAACAGCTGTGTCTTTGTTGAATACCTTTCTGTGCAATACAAACCCTGAATGTATTTTTGTTTTTTGTCCCTATATATGCACATTGGTATTAAAAGCAGCATAAAGATTTGTTTCTCTGAAGATACCACAGATGATGGAAAGGTTTCCCACAGTTAGGAGGGATGTCAGTAGGGAAACAGACTTCCATTTGGGCCATCCAAAATATCCACATTTTTCAAGGCCAACATTCTATGCTCAGAGCATTGAACCCTGATGGACAGACAGCTGCTGCTCATGGTCTTGGCTGCTTCAGGTGGGTCTGGGGCAGAGCTGTGGAACTATAACCTCTTTTTTCTTCATGACCTCATAGCACACAGTCTTCACACAATCCTGCTTTACATTTCTTCCTTCTTTGTACCCAAGTGGCAAGTTACCAAGTAATACTCAAGTAACCACCAGAGACACAGCATTCTTTCAATGACCTTAAAGTGTGATGACTTGATTAATTGGACTTTATGAAGTTTTATCTTTCTGCTCTATGCAAAAATGCAATTGAATGTAAAAAACCTGTTTGTTAAGAACTATAATGAGATTAAATACTTCCAAAATATTTAAACACAATGACATTGAGAAAAGAAAGTGTCAGCTGTAGAAATACACATTTCCAACATGCAAATCACAATATAAAGGCAAACTTCAAACATTTAGCATGAATTTCCACTACAATTTCAGGTTTTACCTTCCTAAAGCTTCAAAAATCCTTTTGTACTTTGATGTTCTCTGTTCCTCAGGGAATTTTTATTATGATTATGATTATTATTAAGCAAAGCACCATAATTTCTATATTTTGTCATATTTGAAGACTCTAGTATTGTTAAGACGCAAAGGCTGTACATTCTTTTCATTGCATACCAGTGGCTGCAGGCACTGAGAAGGAGCAATGCAAGTGCATGAAAAGACAAAAATACCAAATTCCAACGCAGGTCTTTCCTGAGAAACTATTAATTTCCTACAGGACAAACAACAAACTTAGTGGTAGTGAAAATATGACAACTCTATCTATCAATGCAACCAAGTTTATCGTGAGGCTTAAGCATTTCTTAACTGTCAAACTACAGCATGGCCCTAGAAATAATAAACTACTTTCTGAACTATCTGCCAAAAGCACACAGGGAAAAAAAAAAGATGAAAGATAACTTCCAAACCATAAATAATATTTTTGCAGTCATACTTGCATCCTTATTCCTGAAACCAATTTAGAAAACAATTGGACAAGGCAGCCTGGGAATAAAGAATCATTTGCCATTAGACTTTAATGTGTGATTACTTAGTAATGTAATTGAAGGCATGACTGTAGCACATTGTTAGTTTTCTATTGCCAGGAGATTACATCGTAAATGATACAGAGCATTTCATGCCTTTTTTTTTTATTCCATATTTTTTGTGACAAGAAGTTTTGCTTAATATTTGAATTTGTTTTTCTTTCTCAAATACTGCAGAATCAAGGGTTTGTGGGAAGGAGATGTGAAGGAGAGGTGATAGGTTTCAATTTATCATTAATATGAGAAAACATAACATACCAACTAATTGCCATGATTGCATTGACAGATTTGTGGTGGAGGCCAGTGATGTCTGGGCATATATAACTGACATTAGGACACATCTTTAGGACTCTACCTTTTGCTCTGATTCTGTGAATTAGAGTAAAATCCAAGAATTAAGTGTGCAGACTAGGTCTGTTCAAGCAACTTCCAAGAAATATGTTGAGTTACACTGACTGTACCTCCTGGAGACCTGATCCAAATCATAGTACTCTACAAAGCCTCATGGTGTTTAAAGGCTTAATCTTCAACCAAGGCAGCCAGGCAAAGCTGGGTGGGCTTTTGGAGGAGTTGTGTCCTTTTACATCAGCAGAGATCCTGGACCTTCATTAAGAAGCTGCACTAACAGCCACAGAAGAGCTACAGAAATTCAGGGCTCCCCTTTGCACAGAAAAGCATTGACTCAGCAGAGTTTCCCTCCCTTGTCTTTACAGCCTTTCCCTCCAAGCATCCCATGACTTCAACAACTTTCAGAACAAAAATTCCAAAGGCTTTACTGGTAAGGGGAGCTTGTTCCCCCAGATCTCCTTACATGGCTAAGGCATCCTGACTGTGTAACTCCTTCCTTCTCAGAGTCCATCTAGTTCACAAAAATGACTCTCAAAGAAAACAATTAAAAATTCAAGGGTTTTGGAAGGCTGGGATTTTTGCCCACATAGACTAGGGTGCAAATCACACCTTGCTGGTCCTTGTACAAAGAACCTGTGTCACCCCATCCATATGAGCCCCACACCCAAGGAACTTGCCTGGCCCAGCAGTCCCTCTATGCATACACCACAAGCAAGCACCATAAGACAAATTCAGTAGAACTGTGCTGCCACAGAGCTATCATCAAATGCCATAGCATTCGTCTTTGATCGTTTGATGCCTTCAGATAGCCCAAGATACGTATTTCACATTTTAAGGGAAGAAGTTTCTGGGATTTAAAACCCACTCTGACAAGTGAATTCAAGAGGGAACCATGAGGAGCTGAAATTCACAGTGATTTCCTCTCCCTTGCAGCCCATTCTCACACGTTATTTTATCAACAAGCAGGGAATGGAGTTGGAGTAAGGATTCTGGCATTTGGCTCACAGGCTTTGTTTTGTCTTTATCCTATTTTGCTGAATATCAGATGACCACAGAGGCAATACAGAACTCCAAGAAGAGCGGATGTTTCAAAATAGGAATTATCATTCACAGGCAACAGTCTCTCTCCTCTGTCACACACTAGTACTGAAACCAAGAAGGAAAGAATAAAACAATAACTGCAAGGTGGCAAGGTGCAGCCTTCCTTCTAGAGACTGATTCTGGGCTGACTTTCCCTCCAGTAGAAAACATGACAGAATCTTGAGCGGGGCCCTTCAACTATAATATGCAATTCATTTTTCAAGAGAAACTTTTTATTACAAGACTTCTTATAAAAATAATTTGCTTCCCAGCTGCTTTTACATAGTTTCCTAAACTGTTTTCACAGTAGTGAATGATTGGAACAAAACAGATTACTTCCCTCTAATTTGTCCCAGTGACCTACTGTATACATTAATAAAGGGGTATTTTTTTCTGCCTATAGCTCTGTTTTCACTGAAGAAAGCTATGCCAGTTGCATTAAAATACTCTTAACCTATTCAGTTCATGACAGTGGAAGTACCAGAGCCTTCTGGGCTTTGTAATATAATAGCATCCCTTTATCACGTTGAATGGTTTATTGGAACCAGCTTGTACAGATGATGTAGTTTACCATAGTGAGGCCACAACTGCAGGGCTCCAATCTCTGTTTGGGGACTCTTCTGTAATTTTCAGTGTTTCCAGTTTGGCCTTCAAATGGGTTTGCTTTTTTGAGTGTGTTGTGGTTGTGGTTTTTTAGGGGCATTAGTGGTTTTTGTGTGGTTTCTGTGGGTTTTTTTCTCTTTGCTTCCTTTTAACTAACTTTTTCATCAGTTAGAATTTTCATTCTTTGCTCTCTTGGTATATATATATTCTTAAGATAAGACCTGATCCAGATAACATGCATTTTGTGAACATATGATGGCTTCTCATTTTCAGTTTTATCCAACACAAGGCAGAAACATTTGGTAACTCTATTTTACATACAAATACTAATATGAGAAATATTACTAGGACAAGTGTCCTCACTCTATGAAAAGGATGTGCATATCAGAGATCTGAGACTGCATGTGGACTGGGGTCAGCTAACAAACCTGGTGACTTCATGAAGCAGCTGGCACAAGCCATGTGCAGCTGGCATGGCTCCTAGCATGAGTCTGAATTTTAACCTACCTTTTGCTCTGACAGTCATAAATGAAATATGACCACACACTTGTCCCAAACAATCAGCTTTTGGTGTGCTCAGGGAAGTAAATGGCTGAACTATGCAAATATCCCACTGATCATCAAGAAGTACAAAAGTGTCTGGAGCAAGCAGAAAATGAGCACCACCAATAGAATGGGTATCTGAACAAAATCCACTTAGCCTTTACACTGTCATTTGGGTTTAAACCATGACACTTTGGCAGGAGAGCATTCCTTCCAAGGCATTTAATGGAATCTCTGCACATGATAATCTGCTGCTGATCTCATAATATGATTCTGTGTCTGGCTATATTAACAATCACATAGATAAAAGATTCTCTTTCAGCATAGAGATGAGTATGCAAAAACATAACTCAACTTTCTACAGTTTTTTGTGATTACACTTACATACAAAAGCATTTTAATTGCATTACAAATCAAGATTTACCATGAATATATAGAAAAATGTCCAAGCAGTCTCTGTGTTACTTTGAAAATTTTTATTAAATGGCAGACTTTCACAAGCTTTAGTGTCAGGTTTGCACTGATACCAAAATAAGATTTCTTACCTCAAAAATATGCAGCTGCCTCCTCTGCCTTGAGCTGTTGAACAGCATGGATTTTACCCAATTTCCTAAAAACACTTGCCTAGTGGACTTCTCCATCTCTCAAGTAATTTTGATAAGGGGCAGGCAAAATATAGGGAATTTTGCATCCTTTATGTAAAGGCATTCCATGATAAGGAAGGAAGCAGAGGGGAAGTTAATTTTGAGTCTGCTAGTTTTCCCCTCCAGAAGAAAATTTGACAGTAGAACAGTCTAAGGAAAAGCCTATAAGACTTGCTAAGCACTCCAAAGGAAGGGAGGAGTGAGGAGATGAAGGAGAAGACACAAATTGATGATGACTTTCCAGAAGTGTGCTGATGGACAGAAGCTAAGTCCTTCAATGAAAGGACAAAAAGCAACAGTTACAAATAGCAACAAGAGAAATTCCAATGTATATATATTTTAAAAATTCCTCACAATAAGCATGGCTAAGCACTGAAACAGTTGCCCAGAGAGGCAGAGATCTTTACATCTTGAGGGTTTCCAGATCCTTGTCTAAGTGACTGAACATCCTTATCCAGAATTGAACAGGGCAAGCTGAGCAACCTTGAGTAGGCAAGACTAAATGGCCTACATAAATTCCCTCCAATCTATTTTTTTCTATGATTCTTCTATTCCATGTCTACACACTCTCAGAGGAAGGGTGATAGTAGGAGTATATAGTTACAGGCTCTACAGTCACTGATACAAAAGTTAGTGGGTACTGTCACTGGTACACAGTGCCTACTGTCATTGAGAAAATTGGAGAAAATCAGCCAAAGACACCAAATGAAAGACCCCCTCCCCCCCCGAGAGAACAAATTATTTCTACTGTCTGGTGTACAGTAATTATGTCCTGATGCAGAACCAGAAGAAATCTGCATTGGCCTTGGAGAGGATGTTGCACTGTATCTTAGAAAATGCAATCACAAGCAGGTATAGAGATGGACATTCAGTAAATCTAGAAGATGGAAAAAGAATCCATCCTGTGCACATTAAAGAACTTCAAGAACTGTCCTTTCCTATAAAAATATTTGCCTCACAGTATTGTCAAAACAACAAAGCTTGCAGTGTCTACTGTACAAGTACCAGTTGTGACCATCAGATACCCAGATCGCAGCTAAACCATTTTGAACTCCTGTCTTTTTCTTCCACTACTTGACTTCTCTGGATCAGAGGATGCAAATTGCCCTGGACTCCATCAAATCTGAGTAGTTTGTCTAATGTGGACAAATTTCTTCTGTTGACATGCTGGTAAATGAGACCGCAAAACACATTATTCTATTGAACTCCCATCACATTTGAATCCAGGTTCACACAATTAGAAGGCAAAGACATAATTCCAGCTGACCACAGAACCTCCAGTATGTAAATTAGAGTTGGCTAGTTCTGTGCAACAGAGCTATCAAGTAAACTGGTGAAACATACCATAAGAAACCAGATACAACAGCCTGAAGTAAACTACAGTTGGCCTGTCAAACTTTATAAATACAGTTATGTTGACTGAAAAAAATTATCGCTGCCAGTTAGTCCAATTTGGGAATTACTTGGGAATGTTAGCTCATGGCTCAAAAAGTTCTGACATAGTTACAGCATATGGAACGTATTAAGTGAATACTCCAAAATTCTTGTGGGATTCATTTTTTATTACAGGTCCTGACAAGATTTTTTATTTTCTCTCTTACAGCTTTTAGTCTTTTACTACACACATCACTGTACACCAGTGATGTCACCAGTGGTGTACACATCACTGTACACCAGTGTAGACTGGTCCTGGAGAACTCTAATCCCTCTTTCTAAACTACAATGCATCGAACACCACAACCTTCCCCAGTTCAACGCCTATAAACTCACCAAAACCTCAGCCATATTATTTGTGCCGATTTATTTCTCTCACATCTGAAGTAAATCAGTACTTGGCCACCTCTGGAACACAGTCTTACTGCAAAGAACACATCACTAATTATGCACTGGCTGATTTGAATTATCTGGCCAGCTACAGAGAGGCTAAATAATCTCCTGCAGTACTGGCACAGATGTCATAGGCCAATATGGTTTATCTATATCCACCTAGCCCTATTGAACACTACAGAAATTACTCTCACTGAAAAGAGATTCTTTCAATTTTAAGATACAGTCAAGATTCCCAGAATATTTTGGATTATCAAAGAGCCTTCTGGCACATTTAAAATAAGAACAGCAACATTAGCTTCATCACCATCACTGAACATGATAGTGGGAAATTACATCTAGGAGCTGGAAGAAATTCCTGTACAGCATCACTGTATGCTCTTAAACCTCAGCTAGCTTTTGCCCCAGAGACAGGATATACTTCAATGGTGTGTGAAGTAATCTCTGTATACTTTACAGTTAGGTTTACAATTCTCTTTGTCATTCCTCAAGATAAAATGGCAGTAGCCACAGGAAAGAGTATATTTCAAGAGTAGGGTGGTTTGTGTTGGTTTTTTGGTTTCGTTTTGTAGAGGTTTTTTTTCCTCCATTTTTGTGTCCACCAGTCCGATCGGTGGAGGCTATTATCCAGTCTTCCTTCTCTAAAAAGCCATGTCAACATGGAGTTGACTGCTATGGATAAATGTTCCTCATCCTGGTTATCTGCCAGCAGCATGTAGGCAGAGGTTTTCCCCAGTATCAAAGAAAATTATCTGAGTAAGGTTAGATTAGACACTCTCTAAAGTTCCACTCCCAAAAAGCTAGAGAAGTCATCCCTGTAATTGTTAAACAAGGGAATAATCTCCTAAAATTGTAGCAGCAACACTTGGATGGACACCGTAGAAATAAACTAGCATAATGGTTTTTATTTTCTAAATTTTTGTTACATGTACTGTAATAAAACATCCTAATGAGATCTCTGGGGACATATATCCTATTGAGGAACATATGCTGAACAAACATCACCGAACAGTATTCCTTCAGTATGCCAGAAGACTGGGAAAACATGTTTCCTTCATCCACCACTCCAGTTCAATACTCTGTCAACTGGCTGCTATTGGCAGGCCTACTGTGGTAAATTTTTGCCACTACTTGCCTGTGATACTTCTTCTACATAAAAAGCCAAAATATGAATTTAAAACAAAGTAAATATCTAGGTCTCAAACCAGACTGGTCTAACACACTTAGTTCATGCACAAGTATCACCTTTTATGGTTTAATTTAACCTGCTCAGGAAGAGGTCTAAGGTTGGTCAAAATCCTATGGGCTCTGAACAAGGCACTGGGTACATTCAGAGACCAGCATTTCTATAGATGGTAAAATATTTCTATACAGCCAACAACACCAGGTATCCATCTTACAGTAAACTAAGAAATAATACAGATGTCTTCCTTCATCACATCACTGTTAAGTGTTTGATCAATCCATACGAACATCAAAAGTAACTTCTAAAACACCTTGGGTATCTCTAACTTTTAGCCAATAAGTCTCTTCAGAATACAGTTGCCTATGGAACTATATAGATCCACATTGTATGGAGGCTTTCTCTCAGTAAACTAGGTAGCCCTCAAAAATTATGATCAAGTCTCTATATTTGATTTGGGCTGTCTGCAAAACTAGTATTAAGAGTGGCTAATTCCTGGGGACTATCTCTCTTAGAGGAACATAGATATCATTTTTTGGTCAGAGTATCTTTTCAGAGTTCTACTGATGGTATCAAATGATGACTAAAGTCATCAAATTGCAAATCATCCCTAGTGCTGCACTGCACAAGATGATGAGGACCCATGATGCAGCAGAGGTGATGTATCTGTCGGCATTATCAATGCATTATCTGTCAAAGCAACATTTTTCCAGCTCCTATTGACATTGGCTTTCTAAAATTTTCTCCTATTGACATTACTGCAACTGTGGCAACCATAAGAGAGCTAACATTTGCCTAAAAGAACCCAAACAATCACAAAGTCACCAGTAGTCAAAATGCAAAACTAATTCACAAAAGCTTAGATACTTCTGCCCATCAAGAATATGCACACTTTTGACAGGGGTCTTATTTTAAAAATACTTGGCAATGATGAATGCAGTGATTGTCCTTTTCTCTGCCCTTTTTTCCTGGCTAATCTGTAAATAACATTGACTGGTAAGTATCAGAAAATTTCATTTTAACCATGGCCAGTATGAACTTTTTTTAACTAAAGTTTAAAAAACGTCATCCCTTTTTTTTCCTTCTAATTGTGTATATACATATATCAACATTGATGCATCTGTTTCAGAAGAAAATGCAATCAGGAATCCCTGTGGAAAGCCACCTTCAAGTTGTATCTTCAAAATTTATGTCTTTGATATAGATTTTAGTGACAAAAACATCAGTATTGGTGTTACCATCTACAACAGAAACTAATTAAAATATTATATTTTAAATTATGAAAAACTGTTAAAGATACTTTCTTGTATGCCATAAACAGAAAATCAGCATGAAATTGATCAACCCTTCTCACTTCAGATACTCCTGTGCAATTAAAGGGTACTGTGTCTAAACGGAAGAATAGAATCAGTCAAGAATAGTCAAGTCACTGACAGGTTTTGAAAAGGTACAGAGCTGCTGGTAGGACAGGTTCAAATATGTATTTTTTTTAACAAAAAAATCACATAAACCTGATAGCACTTGCTGACAAGCTATAGCAGATTGACAGAATAGCTTGGACAGACTATCAACCTAAAACTGTGAAGGTGAAGACTGTCATTAGTAGAGCAGCTAAAACATTTAAGAAGACACTAGGATTTCAGCTAGCATCTGATCAGAAGTTTTCCAGTATATATTTTTTTAAAATAAAACTTCTCTTCAAAAAGGTAAATTGTCAAGACACAAGCAAGCTCTTTTGAAGGTGAGGCAAGGCTAAAGTGATAGTTTCTTCATATATTTTTTTAAATATAGTATCCTGTGAATTTTCCTTCCAGAGGGAGGAACTGAAAGGTATGAAACACTGGAGTGATTTGAGAATTTGATAAAAGTGCACTACTTTAGAAGTGGAAATAAAAGACAGCTGTTCCCACCCATCCTGGCCCAGGACACTTAGTCATCCTCTTCTTACCTTCTCTGCTGTCAAAAGTGCAGTGAGGGCAGCAAGACACTTGCACCAGCTTCAGTGTGCCAAGTCACAGGCAAAAGAGAAAAGTAGGTAAGCAAGAAAAGAAAAAAAAACAAATCCAAGAGCACCAACGGCCTCAGGGAGGAAAGGAAAATTAGGCTATTTTTGTTATGAACTGTTCCTAAAGACACTTCTGAAATGTGCTCAAGGGTGTGGCATAAAACCTTATTACCCAAGAAAATGAATGCCATAATCCTCTGAACAGTGATTCTTGGGGACAAACATTTAAAACCAAAACACTTTTTTCCCCCATATTGTGGTGGTATAACTTATATCAAAACTTCCCAACATAAAAGGGGGGGCGGAATCAGAAATGAAGTATTCCAGAGCAGTTACTACAGCTTCCGCCTCCAAAAAACTCATAAAAACCCAGTGAGCACTTGGAGAAGCTCTCTTTTCGGCTTCCGGTGGACTGGCAAGACGTGCCTTTCCTCTCCCCCCTTGCACCGTGCTGGTGCAGAGGGGGGAGG
>VZTZ01030481.1:895878-935602 GCA_013400955.1 Drymodes brunneopygia | reverse complement strand
GGGGGGGGGGGAGGAAAGGGGAAAGAATATTCTAAAGAAATCTTGTTCTAATTCCTAATTGTCATTGTTATTACTTGCTTTAAGTTTGTTAATAAATTTCTTTTTATATTCTTTAAAATATAAACCTGCCTTACCTACTATTAATCCTTACCTCACAACAAAAATCAAGTAATTTTAGTGAATGTGCTAACGTTTAACCAAAAAACTACTACAACTAATATTTCTACCTAATTTTCAATTCCCCAAACCTCTAAACCCACAACACATATCTGCTTCTTACCTGGCCTAATATACCAATAGTTAATGAGAAAGGAAAGATCTATGCCTTTGGTTATTGTTGCTAATTAAAGAACAAAGTAGAATATTTTCATCTGTATCCATGATTTAAACAGTAGTTGAGTTTAAATAGGTATTATCTAAGGATTGCAGGGTTTGTCCCACTATATTACCTTTAATTACTTGTAACCTACATAAATAAGATAACAGTATCCCCAAAGTAAATGAAATGCCAGCCTTCAGCTTGTTTCAACAGCCTGTTCAACCCATTGAAGGCACCAAAAATCTCCACTGACTTCAATGGACTGGATCAAACCCGTAAGTCTTTAAAGTATTTTGGATTAAAGTGGATTTTGGCAGTTGTCCAAAGACAAAAAGATTTAAGAGCAGCAAAGGGGTTCCTGGGAATTGTCAGATGACAGGTTTTCCTATAGCAACATACTTTCTTATAGTATAATTGTATCCAGCCCAGCATTCATTAAAAAAAAAAGAAAAAAAGTAGTCCATTATAGAATCTATTTATTTTAGCATAAGTATTGTGCCTATTTAAGAGTCTGGGTATTTATCTTTAGGGGAGAGAAAAGCTTTATGGATAGCTAAATACACCCTTAATGCAGGTTAAAGTATCTTCTCTTTAATGTTTTTAAGGTTTAATATATGGCATTATTACTTTGTGGAAGAGAAATTAAATGTAATGTAGAGGAATCTAATGGCACATGATGTATCTAATCAAAGCTTAAGAGAGAGAATAATGCTTTATGGATAAGAGTTGCCACTCAAATTATAGCATTTTGTATTCCTTTAAATGAAGAGATGTTAAGAAGATAATCACCATTTCATGACTGATATCTTAGTATTGTATTAACAGTCACATATGTCATATATGCAGGTCACACCTTCAGGGCTTGTGTTCCCCACCTCTGCTCCCCCTTGAGTGTTCCAAGTTCTGGAGAGAAAAGTGAAAAAAGCACCTAGTGATTTATAAGCCTGGAATTAAGAAAATTTGTTTCATTTGTTTTTATCATTCAATCCACATACTGATTTTCAACAGGCCAGCTTCAAGCTTTCGTACAGTGCTCACCTCTCACTGAGAGCAAGTGGTGGAGATCCAGTGAGTGTCAACATTGTCAGTGATTTCACTGGAATGAGCTGCAGGAGCACTTGTTTGGATGACGTTCTCCAGGCCACCAAGGCTGTCCCAGCTGTTAAGTCAGACAACTGAAGCTCAGGCATGGGCATTACATTACTACTGTCAAATTTTTTCATTCTAACTTCTAAAAGAGTTAGAAGGTTTGGGGTTTGTTGGTGTGATATTTGTGGATTTTTGGTTTTTTTTTTCACTCCCATTCTTCCTGTGAGAGAGATGTTCCAGAACCTAAGTTCTCAAATAGAACAGAAATGTCTTTCTAATTTCCATTCTAATGAATTTATGGCTGGTTTATATCCATTTATTCTTATGCCAGTGTTGCTCATTCTTCCTTCCTGGCTTTTATTTCCTGACATATAAAGACACAAATTATATCCCCTCCAGATCTTTAGGCATAAAAGGGTGATTGTGCAGTAAAGTCTAGAGTTGAGCAGCAGAACATACACCCACTGCTGAGCTGTTCATCTTTCCTTAGGGTGGTGGGCTGCCAGCTTCAATTAGCCAACTGAGTTATATACAAAATACACACCAGTCCTTGTCTAAAGATATTATGTTTTATATTGGCTATATTCCTTTAAAACTTACTAGCTTCACATTTTATTTTGAAGCTTTGGGCGTTTTTAAGGGGCAACAACAGACGAATTCCTGCAAGAAAATACTCATTTCCATGTGATCACAGAACACTTAAAGATTAAACTAAAATATAGAAATGTCTCTATGAGAGAAGAAAGCAATGGAGAAAATTTTCATAAGAAACATTTTTTTGTTTCTTACAAGAAATGAACAATTTCACTTTTCTATTGGTCAGTCCAGCTGTGACTGAGGAATTCCGGCTTCATCAGCTACCCAGCCTGGCTAATTAAGTGAACAATGACCACGTCCATGTTTCTGGCTTTCAGAGATTATGTCATACTTACTGATAGGTAGAAATTCATATGAATACCTAAAAATTAAGATGGACAAAGGAGAAAGTGACACAGTTCCAGCAAACACACCAAAAAACTGACAGAAGAAAAATCCCCAGCTGCACCCCTCTTCAGGTGAGTTTAAATGCAAAAGAAACTGTAATCAAATTCAGAGGAATTCTCATCTACTAAAAATAACTTAATCATCCAAAGATCTAAGGCCTGCATATTCTGAAAAGCAGGACACAAAATATGCTAAATCAAAGACTGTTTCCTTGGAGTATGCATTTTAAAATTTTGCGTTTTAGCAGACTAAAAAATAAGTTCCTTATTCCAACCCATTAAAAGATTCTCCTACTGGGCTGCCATCCAACTGGAATTGATACCCCCTAAAGTTCAACACCTTGACCCTCCTGACACAAAACTCTCATCCTAGTAATTCTGTCTTAAGAGACACACAGATGAAAGAGACCAGGCAAAAAAGAAGTGGGAGGAAATTGTACACTAAGCATCAAATGTCACTTTATTGCATCTGGGAAAAGAGTTTAAATTTTCCACGTCTTTCCTCAAGCCCGCAGTGCTGTTGGAATGAACAAAAATGAGGATGTGCCACATTTTTAAGCAGTTAGTATTTGTGTGCTGCCTGCCAACACTGCTGGAGAGGCAGTACTCAATCTACTCAGGTGTGCTTCCCTAAACAAACAAACAAACAAAAACCAGAAACACTCCCCGAAACAAACAAATCCTCCTCTGCTCCCCCCCCCACCCCAAGAAAAACAACCACCAAAAAACCCCACCTGTAATTGTGCATGTATTTGTGACTGTAAAAAGACCGCATAAAAATTCTCTGAACAATTCTGCAGATCAGTCAACTTATAGAGAAACCTTCAATAATGCTTAAAAGGGTTATGGGAGAGTATCATATTTGCAGAAAACCAAGTAACAAACAAAGCCACAACAAAATTAATAGACTGGCATACTGGCATGACTGGCATACGAACTCAGGCATCAGAAAGTTTTCCTCCCCACTCTTCCAGATATTTATAAAAATATGCAATTCAAGGATTCTTATGCTCATCTAAGGAGCACCCTTCTAAATGCTCCACTCATAAGTGGACAAATACATTCACAATAGGAAACAGCCTCTTAATGATTTTATCTTTTTTGGTAATTTAGTGCCAATAACTACCTAGTATCAGATTATTAGTAATTATTATACCATCTAAACATAAAGAAATTTCAATCAAGAAATAAAATTCAGTAAGCAGAATTAAACTTTTAACCACTATATATATGTCTATAAACATCTTTTTTTTCTTATTCTAGTCCTTCAGCTCTATTTCTTATGAAGCTGGATGAGTCACCTAAGTGATTACCAATTACATTTATGCATAATATTTCCCATATGTGTATTTCAAACTGTTTAAATGTTTAACTTACAAATTCATTAAAATACCCATGAACAACAGTAATACTCTACCAGTTTAGTAACAGGCAAAGAGACATACGAGATCAATTTATTTAATCCTTGATCAAGCCATGCTCTTGGAAAAGCCAATGATATTTTGGTGCGATGAAGGTGTATACACAACTTATCACATGATACTAAGTATATCTAGTACCGCTTACAAAGTCAGTGACTGCAAATGCCAGCAATAGTCTGGGTTTTACCTTAGTACCCTGACCAAGTTAAACTATACACTTCTAAGTTCTTAAATCACCTGTCAGGCCATTTGTACTGCAGAAGGTGTGAATTATGATTCTTTGACTCCTTATATTTTCCTCCTTACTGCAGAGCTGCTCTAATGACTTACATCTTGGGCACTACCACAAGATGGATGTTTTGGAGTATTTGTAGTTGGGAATTAATGCAGTAGTGGTTCTTAAATGGCTGGAAGAAATACTTTTGGTGTAATAAAGTGTGAGGAAGAAAATACCTAACAAGATTCATTAATTTTTTTCAGCTTTCCTATTATAAAACACAATTAATTTCACAAAAGGACCTAAATTGGTAATATTCAAAGTGAAAGCTACAGAGACATCTTAGTACTGACACAGCATGTTAATATAAATGAAGCCTTTGCTAATATTAAAAATATGCTTATGAAATATCAATTCTTTTCTTTACATATTGTTGTTACTTTTGTAAATATTCAAATAAGTGCAGAAACAATTTTTATTAACATATTTGTAGAAATATGTACAGTAAAAATTATAATATTTTTTATTTGTATCATGTTGATTCACATGTCCTTTGCACTCTTTACCACAAATTTAACATTTTCCATCTTTGGATTCATCTATTTTACAGATGCAATTTATTCTGGAGATAGGGTAGAATCAATTTCCATTGTAGAAACAGCAAGAGGGAGAGGAAGGAATGAAGAATGTCTAGGAAAAAACCCTCATACCTGAGAAATTACTGCTGGAGAGACTTGTAGCTTCCAGGAACTAAAATGCACTGTGAGTTTCTTTCCAAAATAACTTCCCTCAAACATTGTAAATTCAATGCAAGACAGGCATCAGAAACCCAGGTAAAGAGAGATTTGGGCCCTGAACTAAATGAGAGCCAGACAAGGACCATCAGTAAGGGTTGTTGGTATTTGCACTATATGCCTAAGTTGCTCTGCCCTGACAGCCCTACAAGAAAAACTAACAGTTTACAAGTAAAACTGAGATATTTTGTCTCTTAGAAACATCCAGTCCCTGCCACTCCAGACAGGAGCAAAGAGCATGAAATGAGAATGTCACTTCCCTTGGGACTACATATTATTACAAAAGACAAAGGCTAGATTCTTTACAGCTTTCTGGGATCTCATAACTTCAGATCTGCTGAGATGATTTTGGATTTCCTTATAAGATGAATTATAGATTAAGAACAGTATCTCCCATTTATTTTGTCAACTAAGTGTGATCAGAACATGACTCTACCTCCTATTTTCAAAATAATCAAAGGAAATCTTAGGGGAAAAAAGAAACAAAAAAAAATTGAAAAAATAAAGCAAATCATGAGAAGACCAACCAAGCCATGAATCTATTCACCATGAAACAAAACCAGTTTCCTTCTCAGGATCTAAAGTCACATGCACCCAACTAGGAGAATGACTTGTAAATACTAGAGGCAATGGCTTGGCTGCACTGAAGTCAACAAGGTTTCTGCTATTGATCTTCAGCTACTGAGGTTTCACCTCATCTTCTGTGATCACTTGGAATCAGTGCCTCATATCACCACACTACTCTGTCTAAGACAACATTTCTGCACACAGAAGAAACCCATAATTCCTGCTCATTCATAGCAACTACAATTCAGTTAATGTAATGGATGCCAGGGTTTAGCTAGGTTATCATCTGAAACAGGTTTAACATAGAGTCTATAATCAGCAGGATTCTTGGGAAAACAAATAGCCTTGAAGGGATAATCACTATTTGGAAGTCAAGTTATGTAAAACATATTTCCTCCTGTGTTATTGCTGCAAGTTGTTTGATTGCACCTAGTATGTGTAAAGAGTGGAAATTATAGAATCCTCACCCTGAGTGGTTCAGGCTCTGTTGTTGTAATAGCTACTTAAGTTTTAAAGGGTTTTCCTGCCTTTTTCTTTTGGTCTTTCTTCATGCAGGTAAAAGCTGATAGGAGCAAAGTAATGAGGCGGGATAAAGAAATTTGCAGCCAAGGAAACTCTGCCAATTTTCTAAAACAGATGCCAATGCTTTTGGCACCTTCTTGTAGTTGACTAAAAACTGAGTCCAAATTTATCATCAAAGAGCTAGCCAGGCATGCAGATTGCACACATATCTCCCTCAAAAGGAAAGCTTACAAAGTTAAAAAACTTCACAGTATCTCTCTCTCTTAAAACACAGATCAAATAACTCTCCTTCCTTCCTCCCAGCACAGGCAACACTATCTACTCCAGTATACACACAATTGCATTTCTTTCTGCTCTATTATCTATGAATATTGTACACATAGCAGACAATAAGATATGCTAGAAGTAAACACAATAAATCCACACATACCAGTGTGTAGTTACTATTTACCCCCAAACATTTCCAGTACAGAAACTGAACTAGAAAATGGGAGCATCAATGGACCAAAATCCCTGCTCTACTACAGGCAAACTACTTCTTTCATGGTTTCATCCTGTCAGGAAGAATGCCAAAGCCTGGGTCCATGGCTTTCTTCAAGCAAAACATTTCCTCACATGTGTTCTTCAAGCAATTAGTAGAATTGCACAATGTAACTACAATACCACCACCCCTGGCTAGCCACGGTCTTCAAGGTACATGTGCATTGTTGGAACAAACCCAATTTCCCACATGCCTAAGTTTTGTTTGTAAATAACATATTTCTGCCTGTGCTTGAAGAGAGGTTAGAGAATGGGAGGCATGGGTAAAAGGGTAACAGCCACTGTACTTTATGCCTCTATTTCTTTCACCCTTCTGTTTTCCTTTATTCTCAGTGTCAGCGAACAGAAGAGCAAGCAGAAAAACCTTCACCTTCCAATCTGGACGCGACAGTCCTGCTGCATTCCTAAAGTAAGATGGCAAGGTTTTCTTATGGAAAGGTTGAAAAATGGAAGATATTTCTTAGAAAGAGCATTTTCTTCTAAGTACAGGAAATGAATACTGTTTTTAGAGCTGTAATGTTTTAATTTCATGACCCGAAAGTGTGAATTGGCCTCAGTCATGCTACAATTACATTCCTGAAAATTTGTATTGCATAATCATAATATGTACCGTAGTCATAATATAATATGCATAATCATAGTGTGAGGAAATACATTAAAGGTACAATAGAATGTGGAATAGCATTTACATGCTCTTTTAACAGGCCACACTGCACTTACCATGAGGCAGATCCTCAGCTGGGGCAGACTCTTGTAACTCAACCCAAAGCTAAGAAGCTGGCTGTACTTAGCTTTGTTGTAAAGACAGAGGGGAAAAACAAGAAGAAAGAAAAAAATAGAGAGAGAAAAAAGGAAAAAAAAGAGTTAGGGGATTTTGGTTTAGTTTTGTTTTTCTGTAATCATACTTGCTTGACAATAAGAGGACAAATATTTTGACAGCCTGATGTGTGTGCATATTACACACATACACACACAGAATTACTGAGTCCATACATGTTTTTGCACAGGTCATACACATAGCAACTTTCCAAGGTTCTGCTTGTTCTCTTGCACAGGAAGGTATTTTATAGACAAAGAAAATATTATTCATTTTTTGTTATAGTTATCATTTCAGGAAAGAGTGTTGCCAAAGTCACTTAATTTTCACATTCATTTTACCAGATGGAGATTACACTTTAAACAGATAAAAGAATCTAAATGAACTAGAACAGGCAAATACATTTTGTCAGTTTTGCTCGAATGTTATTAACTCAGGAGGTGAAGGTCATGCTTCATGTCCTTTAAAAAAATAGCTTTCCTTTAAAACTGTATTTCTACAGTCTCATTCTGTAGAATGTTTTCTGAGATGGCTTTTTAATTTTCTCTAGTTTTCAGATAAACAGACATACATACACCCCAAAAGTGACCCAAGACAACTACTTTAATAAGCTACACATTCTCAATATCATTCTTGATGCATCACACATGCAATGGTCTCCTAGGACTACGTTCTGCCCTCTGCTATGCAGACAGCTTATTATTCAAAATATGCAATGAATCATTAATGATACACACCCGCAGAGGGGAGATCAGAATTAAGCCCTTAGTCGGTGTGTAATATTTGCTCTCAAACTTCATCTATCAGGAGCAATGGTACTTCACTTACCATTGCCAAAAAAACAAATTGGAAAAAAATTTTAAAAATTTATAAGATCTATATGATTTCCCTCTGTGACCTCTACACCATGTATTAGGGACAGGTATTTTACTGAGTGCTCTCCTATTTCTTCTTGGGCATAGATAAAATGTTCCATTTAGTTTCTTCTGCTGTCTTGTCATCCCTACTGTGAAGGTAGCACCATTTTTGGTTTTGTTTACAAGTATGGTAAAGAAGCTTAGCTCCTTTATCTACTTCTATTTCATTGCCAAACCTGAAAAAACCGGAAGGAATGCCCTAGAAAGGAGAACCTCAAAACACATCCAGTTTCCAAATACCAAGACTCGCAACAAGCCACGATTTTCATTCTAAAACTCCTGGAATTATTTTTGTGTCATATATGTGTATATTTATTTATATGAAAAATAGGGAAAAATTTTAGTAATTTTGAACAAAACTTGCTTCTAGAACTATAACATTTTCTTAGATGTCTACTACTACAATATTTTGTCATGGGTGTCCAATTTAAAAAAGATAAATTGGAAAAAGTCATACAAATTTAACACAAAGAAATGTTTCAGTGTTCTTTAATGTTTTACTCTACACAGATATTTTTGTAACTTGCTGAGCATGTATTATGGAAACCAAAGACCTTTCTCAATGTACCCATAGTCTCTTTAGGCCAGACTCCAAATTACTGCTAGAACAGCACAGTAGAGTTAGACCAATCCATCTCTTTGCAGGCTCTATTTGGATTCTCTGCATTAAAGCCTGGAAGTCCAGAGACAGTGCTCTTGCAGTCCTTCTAAAAACTTTTGAGGGAAGGAAGCAAAAATAATGGGAGTGTTATTCCAGTATTTCATACACCCACAAGCCAAGCCAAGCCCAAAACCCCAAGATTTAAAAGGGTTTTCATCACCTGTGCCTCTCACACCAGATGTATCAGGTTTACCACACATGCTATGTAATTGCTCAGCATTGGATCTGCACGTTTGGATCAATTAAGTGTGCAATTAGCATTCTCATGCAGTACTTTGCCCATGCTCTTTCAATGACTTAAGACAGTTTTGAGAGAAAGCATACACTTAGGACCACATACCTGCACCTCAAGCTCACCCCAAATTTTGATAACCTTCAAATCTGGATCCAAGGTATGAAATGTCTTTGTGTATGAAATCACATATATGTACACATTGAGACAGAAAGGATGAGTGATACTGGTATTTACACCCCTCTTTGAAGGTGAAGGCAAGTAGTTCCCAATAGCTACACATTTCCTATTGTACACCTTCATCTTAAAAGCTAAAGGAAGATGAACAGCAAGGAGTTTGCTGCAGCACTCCACAAAGCAGTATTCAGGTATGAAAAGGGTGAAGAATCCATTTTGTGATTAGAACAACCCTATGACTTCTGTGGCTCTATAGTGGGATGCAGGAGAAGGAGGGAGGAAATTTTTACATGTACATAAATTGTTGTCATACCCTGAAGAATTCTTTAGGACTATAGTACATGCTTTTATTAGATCTACAACCAAAGATAAGTTCTTACTAGCAGAGATAAAGTACCTAGAGAATAAAATGAACTGCATCAATGCTGGGTAAAATTCACATCTCAGTCAAGGGCCAGCACCTTGAACAAGCACCTCACATGCTCAGTTCCTATAGATGGTGAAATAAAGCTGAGAGGAAGAAGCCTGTGGGACCCACCACCTCACAAAAACAACTTTTCCCAAAAAATTTGATAGCCTGATGGACAAATCCTAATCCATGCTGTCTTTATGCACAGGTACCGCACAGCTGACAGATTAACAGATTGTTTTACAGCAAGATATTTTGGACACCTAACTGAGTCCTCCTGGTGAGCCCCTCCTGAGCTTACTCATCTGCTACCAAACATGAGACAGCTGACAGGTTTTTAAATGATGAACTCCTATGGGTCACATTACTTAATTATACAGTACATCCAGGGATACGCACATGGGTCTTTTATGGTAAATGATATGACTGTCTTAAAAACTCATTAATATGTCATTAACCAAGCAGACATTTACTAATTAAACAATTAGCCCCTCTCTTCTATTCCTTTGTTCCACTCAGAGATGCTCATTTATTGCAATCCCCACTCAAATTTTTTCCCTTTTAATTTCTTTTTCAGGAAAACTAAATATCTATAAAACATTCCCTTTGCTTTTGTCTCAGTTTAGTCAAATGGGAAACTAAAACAAAGTCTAGATTCCCAGCTGGTGAAAATCAGCTTTATCTCATGGAAGTCAAAGGAGTTATCCCACCTGAGGATTTTGCTCCAGGCTTCACAAATACAAGTAATGTATTGATTTCAAATGCATGTCTACTGTCACAATATGCAGGCTTTGCCTGTCCAAACTGATAATGATTTTTCCAAAACTTCCAGAAATGCATTCAACAGCCATTCTGAGCTGCATAATTATTAAATACAAACAAAACCCCCAACACCAATAAAGCAAGTATAAATATGCAAAGATCAAGGCCTGGAAGCGGATTATTCTGCATCACCATATGAAGTTGAACACCAAAGGAGCATGCTGTATTCTTACCTTTGAAATTCAAAGAATTTTTAATAATTTTAGTTGAGCTGTTTTCTGCTGATAAATGTAGCTTGATCATGTTTGATGTGTTTTAACTGTATAGTAAACTCTGATACAAAGAAGGATTATCAAGTATCTCAAACTGGAATACAGTGAGTTTCTTTTTGGAGAGAAATCCCCCATTTCTCCTTTATGATCAAAAGGTAAACATTATTTTATTTCTACTCAAATGGCCATCTTTTTTACTGTATATACAGTAGTTTTACCAACATAAATATCTGATATATAGAGGCTGAAAGAAAAAAAAGAAAAAAAAAAGTGTTTCTTTTACTTTTTACATCATAAGTCTTCTAACTCTGACAGTATTATTTTCTCTTACTTGCCACAAAACAATCATTCAGGAGCACCAGATCATTTGCAGAGGATTTTAGAAAGGGTTCAACCAGGCACTAGCAAAGGAATAAAGACAAGCCTTTTAAATTACCCATCCTCATACTGATAACGCAATGAAGAATTCTACCTTGCCTCTGATCCTTCCTGCACTGTATCTTCACTCAGAATCACACCAAACAGCAAATCAGGTCCTAGAGGTCTGGGGGGATCACGAGCCTTAATAAAATACAACTGTGGCCACAAGAAGGGATAAAAACCTTCCCTTGGGTTTTCCCCTACCATCACAGGTGAGCAATCTGTGCAGCTGGAGGCTGCAATAGTCCAGTGGCACAAGTCACCAGGGAAGATGAAGTAGCTTCATAGTCAACGGTGGCTTACACCTCAGAATTCACCAGAACCCGAAAAGTCACCAGAAGAATGCCAACATTTTTACTACAGTGGAAGATCTGGCCCTGAAAGTGTGAGATAGTATGTGAAAAGGCCAAATAAATACTGTATTTAAGACCAAACAAAACAGAGAAAGTTCTTGTTTAGGAGAAGGGTTCTGTGCAGTCATGAGACAGAAATCTTCCATACTCTCTGAGGAGAAGCAGGATGTGGGTAATGATAACAAAGGGGTCTCCCACACTGCATCATTGAAATGCCTCTTCCTGAACTGGAGGGACACCACTGTGGGCTCTGGACAACTCAGATCCTGTCCTCCTTGGCTATAAGTCCTGACTCCTGCCCAGTCACATATTTAGAACCAGCAGCCCTTTGGAAAGTAAGTGTGACTTCATTCTTGCTGATTTATTTCTGTGGTCTGTGAGGGATCAATTCAATTACAAGCAACAGAATCTTCCATCATATATTCACTGTCACTGACTGGAGGTGCTTTCAGGGCACCAGGAACACTGGCCACCCTGCAGAGGCACAGCACTCACAACTCCATAAAGCCTCTGTGCTTAACTCCAGATCAGTTCGGACAATAATTATACACAAGACCTATCATAGTGTAGACTTCTCTACTACACAGTATCTATTAGGCATTAATTTTATGGCAAAAGCTCTTTTGCAGCAACCAACAATTATAAAGAAGCAAAAGCCCAGATGAAAATTGATCTCTAAGGATAAATCCCTGACTTTCAGATTATGGCTTTTTTTATGCAAGATTTCTTCCTGAATTGCCACTTTTTTAGATAATAAGGGCAGTGTGAGAATGGAGACACATTATGAATGCAATGTAAATCATGCATAATTTTCATAGATTTTCAAAAGACCTTTAGACATAAGAAATATCTGTCTTCTGCTGATTATTAGTATCAGCTAAAGGTTTGTAGATCTGCCACCAGTCAAGCCAGCCAAATTCCAGAATCAGGTAGTGTTTAAGTATTATGATGAAACCCTGTACTTTGGATCTTCATTTTCTTCTGCTACACAGACAAGAACACACAAGCAAGGAAGCTGCAACCCCACTCTTTAATAGCTGTTACATAGAAGGACAAATTTCCAGAACTGGAAACATAGAAGAGCAAAGTGGTATTTTTGTGAGAAAGACTTTCACAAAGGAAAGATCAATCCCCCCTCCACCGACTGAAGAGAAAATTAATTACTGCAGTTGGCAGAGGATAAATGATTCCAATTTACAGAGCTGTGTAATTATAGCAGCTGCAGAGTTGAAGACTGGATGCTAACTTTGAACCTCCACCCCAACATGACATTTCTACTTGCATTTAGTTCTGCCACTTGTTAGCATGTTGAAAGTTCTCTCACTGTGTCTTCATAATTATATGTTGGTTCAAAAATAATCATTGGCTCCATTGCATAGACGAAACCTTATCATCTGGTTAGCAAAAGGTATGCTGTATCGTCTTTGAAGTGCTGAAATCCCCACAGTGGAAAATTTATTAGGGGAAAGTGATGTTATGGCAACACAATTAATTTTGCCACAACATGCAGAATTAACTACACTGTTAAGAATTAAGGATTCAAAGAAAAGTTCAAAGGAAGAAAAATACTATATGTCAAATCATAAAGTATAACCTTTGCACAAGGTCTGGCAACACCATATTTTAAAGAAGCAGCTCAGTGAGATATCTAGTTTGAAAAAGAAAAGGAAAATAAATGGTTAAGGAGATGGGGAAACATCTTTAGCGTTTTACTTGTTTTTCTCATGGGAGGCTGTCAGTTATGCTCGTATAGAGAGTTCTGTTCTCTTTTTGAAGTCAAGAGGAAAGTTTTTAATCTCATCTTTAACTTTAATCCTTTAAAATATGTAAGAGATTTAGACGTGAACAGGGTAAATTTGGCAGAAGATCCTAGCTATGGAAGTAAGGTAATTTCTTTCAACTACTGATTGCCAAGGGAGTTCAAAGCCTTCCACCTAAACTATCTATCAATTCCAGCTACAAGCTGCAATCTACTGATTTTTTACATTTCTTTCTATTGATCAAAAATATTTAGAAAAGTCACCAGCTACGAGTGAGTGAAACGATGTGATTATTACAGACAGGGATGAGGCCTCTTTAGTGCTGTTGCTTTTTTCAGAACAAATGGAGAATTAAAGACATTTTCTCAAGCAATATGCACAATAGCATCTGTGGTGACTGTAGTTATTTTATGCACCAACAAGAAAGGAGCTAGTCCACAAGAACAATTTCAGAAAGTCTTAGAAATTTGGCAACTGAGCCAAACATTTCGCTTTTAATACAAGTAGACTTTTGACTTTAACAGACACTTTTGTACCATCTAAAGGTCACAAAAGCCTCATGTACAAGGCAATCTGATTACATTCCATTACTGGAATGCAGGTGTAGAAGCCACAGTATGACTTTTCCCCCTAAATTACCTGTACATCCATACATACACTGAAAATACCTGCCATACACAACTATTAGGCTGTTGCAGTTGAACTGAGGTCAAATCCCATAGTATCCTCTGAGACTGTGATCCTGTTCTATTGAGCACTTCCTAATGGGAGTAAAAACATTTCAGGTTTTTTTGGGTTTTGATTTCCAAAAGGCTACAGCAAAGTTGGAAACTAAAGAAGGCATTTATGTGGAAAATTGGCACAAAGTAACAACATACCTTGACTAAGTTTGCACAGAAATGCTTGGAAAAGCTGAACGTTGAGCCAAACAGCTGAAACCTCACTCTTCTGGTCATGGTCAGCCACTGGTTTTAATTACCTGGGTACAAAACTACCAGCTAAAAGGAACTAACAGATTTACACTTCTCTATTTAAACCACTCTTATTTATTAGGCAAATTTGCAGTTTCATTGCCATTGCATTAACAAACCTAGAAGACGGCTGAGGCCTGTTTTTAAAAAGTACTGATTCAGAATGACTGGAGATCTCAGGTTTTGGCCCTGTGCAACTACAGTACAACAGATGAAGCAATTATATAATCAGATAGGCTTGGCCTTGTCTACTCTTTGATCGATTCAACATGCGCCAAATCCATGTCATATGAATGAAAAATCTAATCCAGAACTAAATGACTATGTCATAGGAACAAAAAGCTAATCCAAGAGGGCTCACATCTGTTCTCAGTCACATCAGACCCAGAACAAGCTGAAATGCCATTGAACTTGATGCATTTTATACCAGGACTAATAAGATTAGGATTTAACTTCCTCTTCTCTCTCTTAAATAATATACAGAATTGGCATAATTAAAAATCAATATGGAAGAAAACAAACTTCTGCAGTATTTAATGCAGATAGAATAATCTTTAAAATACCATAAAAACGTTTGTTTCTGTTGATTCTAATTTTTATAAAGTCTCATTGTACAGATGAAACACTTCATTAACATACCTAAAACCGCTATTGCAAAACTTTTTTAAAACATCACCACCAAGGTCATGAACACCAGTCGTAGGTATAAGATATGCTTGATGAAACATTCTGGAAATCTTGAGCAGGAATTTGGTATATTTATACAAGTTATACACTTAAATTATAGTTTAAACATCTGTAAGTACACTAACCTATGATATAGGGATCTGTATAATTGAAAAACTCTCAGAGAATTCAGTAAAAATGTTGACTGAAAAAGGTATTCAGAACCTTTCAGAGATATGGAGGAGTTAGTGTAACCAGCATTCTGTCAGGAGCCAGTCCAAATCTGTGCAAGTCAATTCAGACAACTCTGTAGCACCCCTCTTAAAAACATTTCCATCCTTGAGCAAAAAATAGAGAGAATTTAAACAAAACACTTTTACTTTGCCTATGATTTTTCCCCAAGCTTTCATCCACACCAGTGGCAGCTTTTTGTGGCTGGATTTTTCTTACCTTCCTAATACTATGATTTGTTGCCATGGAAATTATAGCCACGTCACAAATAGAAATTTATGCTTTGTGGAAAAAACAATATTCTAACCTAGGAAAGCACAAATATCCAAAACTGAAAATCGACAAAAAATAAAGAAGCTTGCTGTGAAAAATTTGCTAATGTTGAATTTGGAATCAGAAGGAAGCTTGAGTATATTTGCAGTTTCAAGCTGTTGAAAAGTCCCTGTGTGCCTGAAGAACACATTGGGTGCATGGAAGTTTTCTGACTATGAGCTTACTGTACTACCTCTTACCTTATTTATTCCGAAAATAAAAATAGATCTATGCCAACTGGGCAGATTTAAGAATTTAAATATGAATAGAAATGAGCATGGCTGAGTCAAGAGTCCTGTTCCTTTGAAATTAATATTAGGTGTAAGAATGACAGTAAGGAGACAGTCTTAGCTCCCATGTTAGAAGTTTATCTTCTCATGTTTCCTATATACCTGAAAGACAGGAGATTCCTCCAGAAGACACTTTCTAGATACTCAAGACAATTCACACAGCACTTGAACTAGAGTCCTGTTCTGACCTTCTGGAAGAGAACTGGGCTTTTACACTATTTTATTTTTCCTGCCTCCTGTTCTCATCTGTGCTTCCTATGAATGCTGCTGGAATCTGTTGTGGCCATATCTGCAATAACAATAAAAGTAATTCTAAATGCTTATTGATCAACTCTTTTTTCTTTTTAATAATCTATAATAATGCGAAGGTAATCTGTGTGAGCTCTTAAACTCCACTTGATGTGATTATTTCATTTGTGTTATTTTGCATACATTTCTTCTCTCTGATTTTCCATTTTGATGACAATTCCTTGTAAATACAATTATTTATTAATTTTCTGCACATCCTTTTCTGGATCTTTACACTACAGTGCTAATGAAATCTAGACAGAAAGTTCAGAACCACTTGACTTCAGATAGACAAAAGAGTCTATAATTTTTTTCAATAACATGCCATTCTTGCTGCTTTCCTGCAGGAATGCATTTCAGTTGAAACAAGCTAAGTATCATTAAAAAGTACATGTACCAGAGAATTAAGACTGAGGATCTCTAGCTGCCAAATCCAAGAAGTGCTAGAATTCACAACTTCCAGACAAAGACTACTGTTCATCTTACTCCCTGAAACTATCACTTTGCAGACAGAACACAGATGTGTGAATTTCCCTGGTCTTCCTGCAGATCCTTGTTATTTGAAAGATTGGGCTTCTAAATTCCTTTGTCCTTCATCAGAAATGAGAACTGGATATGGTTAACATGTAATAAGGATGCTTCATCTTTGTGAAACTGGAAAACATCATTCCTCATGTCTCTTCACATTATCCTGAAATATGACCTCAATGTAATAGATTTCATTGAGGGAAATTTATTCCTCCTCCTGTGTTTTCTTTGCCTTCCTTCTTTTCATCCCCAAACCAGAAAGGGAGGGGGGGAAGTCAGGAAAAAAAGAGAGTAGAAAATTAGAAAGATGCAGATTATGAACACAAAAATTATCTTATTACAAACCTCAAAATAGCAAACAACCCCATAAAAAAAGCTTGCTTGTCTGTTTAATTGCTTCTATTGTTGTCATTTTCTCAGTTAGACTAATTCAGCTGACCAACTTTTCATTCACACAAGTGTTTCCAGAAAGCGAAAGAATAGCAAAGGCTTGCCCAAATTATTATTATTGTTGTTGTTCTTGTTGTTTAATTATACAATTATATTATTTAATGATAATAACAACAATAATATAATACACTGGAGGAGATGAGCAGCTATATTTTTAGCAGCTTACAAAGGTTAAAAAAAGGTCTTTTGTATAACTGTCATCAACCCCAAAAAATCAAAACAGTCTGTAACTGATGAACCAGCTCCTGAGAAAAATCACAAAAACCAAATGACAAATTCCATTTGTCAAGCAATCGATATGGTTAAGGTTTGATGACACAAATAATTACCTAAATAAATTAAAGAGTTCACTTAAACATCAATCTTAGAATAATATAACATTGACTTTCAGAATTATCTCGCCTCTCTGGCAAGAAGTTGAAGGGTAAGATGCTAAAAAACAGACAGAAAAGCAGGGGTGCCAGCTGGGGAGGGGAAAAAAGCCTTTTGGATTTAACTAGATAAGATATTTCACATATTTTTTGAAAAGGACTTTGGTAGAGTGGAAAAGGGTGAAATCCTGTAAAAACAATGGAAATCACTGGAAAATTGGTAGAGTTGAAACAGCATTCATGAACCATTGAGTGAAAGAGTAAGAAAATGAGGCAGCAATCTGACATATTATCAGGTATAGGATACATAAAAATATTTATGATATATAATTTAAAATTATTATTATTATTATTATTATTATTATTATTATTATTATTGTTATTTAAACATATTTATTTTTCTTACAGTGCAAAGAAGTTAAGGTACTTAGAGCATGAGGACATTACTCTGTTACTGTAAGAAAGCATCCTCTACATACTGACACACAAAGGCTTTACCTGTCCTTGAAAGGTGTAATGCAACAGCTGCAATGGGTGCCACTCTTTCACTCTTCTTTCAGTTACTGCAGCAGGCTAAAACCTAATGTCTGGAAGTAAATATGAAACCCAACAAAATTTCACAATTATGAACATTTAATACAGATGATGTGAAATTTTTTGGCAGCAGTGGATATTTTTAGTGATGTGTTGTGGTTCATTCATAGCTCTATTCCATGTTTCTTTGCTAAGCTTCTATAGTTACCTGAAATTTTTTATTGCATGCTTGCTTTCTTTGACCAAATACTCTAAGTGACAGTTCTTTTAAAAGGAACCTATATAAAAGCACAAAATAGGTAATGTGTTTCTTATATTCCACTACAGTTTCTCCTAAAAAGTCCAGTGATTTTTTTTTTCCATTAATGGAAGCAAAACAGCTCAAATCAATAGTTTTCACACATGATCCATAGGCAAGTTCTAAGGTGACCATGACAGGGGCTTAGCATCCATAATAAATTAATTACAAAAGGGTTTGGGCCTTCACTTGGAAATGTTTAGAGATCTGAAAATCAAGGAACTTCAAAAGCAACTGTGCAGCAATATCAATATTACTTAAAGCAGATGAAAGTCTCCTCTTTGAGGACTATATAATGTTACACAGATGACAATGACATCAGTCTGATGCAAATTTCACTTAATTATTGACTTGATTTCTGTCTTAAATTATGTAAGAACCATGCCAATACTCACTTCAGTAGTCCCTAAGTTTCACAGAATTTCAGTAAGCAGGACATGCAATTATACAAAGCAAAGCTCCTTGCTTGTACCAGATATTTTTCTGTTAGAAGGATTTTCTTAACAGGTTGCTCTTTGCTCTAGAAGCATCTTAATTTTATCACAGGTATTTTCAATCCTGAAAGAAAAACAAAGCACTGTGTTTCAACTTATTGCAAACCAAAACATTTTGGTTTAGTTAGTTATCCTTCTGCTCCTGCAGTAGCCCACAGTTTAACACATAGGCTGCTGTCCCTGTTCACTGCCACATTTCCCATCAGAGAGTGGCCTAAGCTGTGATCACACACCATGAGCCATTGTGGGAAACCCAACAGCACTGATGGGCAAAAGAAATACAGGACACAGCAGCCACATGTCACCTCTCATGCAGCAGCAGAGCATTTGGGCAGGTGCAGTGTACCACTGAGGCAAAATGTGCACCTTTCCACTTACAAGTATTTTGCTACTTTAGTACCACTTTTAAACAAAATGTAATGTCCCACAGGACTGGTGTTCCACTGTTTAACTCCACTTGGGGCTAAAAAGAGTGTTTTGATTTATTTCAGCCAAAAAGAGTGCTTTGTATAGATTTGTGCAAGTGAAAAAAAAATTAACTTTCAATTAATTTGTGATTTGTGTTTGTGCTTTCCTCATGATTCTGCTGAGACAAAGCTTCAGCTACCTGCCATCAGTTCAATTTTCTGAAGCTTGAGTAAAGTTTGATACAGGTTGTAACGTAGTTTACTTTTTTATTCATTGCTTTCTATTTATATTTAGGACTTAATTGTGTGTGTCTGTGTGTATATGTGTGTATGTGTGTGCATGTGTGTGCATGTGTTTTAAAGACCCAGGAAAATTGTTTCCACTACCAAAAAAAAAGAAAGATGCAATTGATATTCAATTTTCTTTGTTGTTTTTTAGTTTTCAGAAGTGCACTAGGCATTTCATAAGAGGTATAAAGGGCATCAGTGAGCTTGTGAAGGTGAACTGCAGTTTGTAGGGCATTATACATTTTATGATATCAATTTAAGAGATACAAATTTCAGATTAGATATAATTTTATATCTTAATATGATTACAAATAAAATTATTTCCTCCTCCTCAAGATATTTAATATCACCATAATATAGGATATTTTTTCATTCACTTTGATTTGTCTGATCACAAAAATCTAAATGAAGCCATCCCTATATCTCAGAAGGTTTCAAGGACCAGAACCGTAATAATAAATTCATGTTAAGGTAGTTAAGAATTAAACTGAAGAGAACTTCCACACTCAGTAAGGAACTGGATAGTGCTTAAGATATACTGATAATGAGGGTGTATCTGAATTCTTCTTCCACTACTTTTGAAGTCAGAGGTATCTCTGTCCATCCGGCTCTCCCACCATGGGTACCCTGAAGACAGGAACCCACCACTCCTCTTGGTGAAGAAAGCCAGTGTGATAGGGCTGTCATCCACCTTTTGATTAGCAACCTTGTGATTAGTGGATTCCTTTGGGAAATGGAAAAGCCCCGAACAAAACCTTCCTCAGCTTTAGGGAGCTGCAACCCCCATCTCCAGAGAGCACTCTCCACACCAAAATATATCCTGTTCCAGAATAAGGAATTTTCTCCCTCCTTCCCTTTGAGGCTATGAAACTGGAGTGGTAGAAACCCATATCCATTGGATCAGAGGGATTAACTGGCAAGAGGAGCTAAGTGAGGGTGAGAAGACCTGAATTCTAGGAATTTTCTCAATCCAATTCAGTGCAAAGTGCCAGTGCATCCAGCCAGCTTGTAATATGGCTATTGGAAGTTTTCTTCCAGGGACTTAAGTGAAGGAAGAACCAGTTTCTGCATCCCAAATGAACTTTCAAGGAATATACACTAACAACATCAAAATGTCCTTAGTTCTCAAGTGTGGAAGGTAATTATTAGTGCACTTGGCACTCCAGAACAGTTGTGGGGAGGTACCCTCATGAAGTTGACATCTGCAATCCTAACCACCAGTAGAACAGGGACTTTCTGGAGCACAGTTTGTGATTTCAGATCTCTGTGTCTTATTCATGCTCCTAAGCTCAAATACTGAATCTAGCCTGAAGTGTGTTGTGGTCACTCTTAGGGAATATTTAGGTACCAGGGTGGGCAATAGCATAGCCCAGAGTTCAATTATTCACAATGCAGTAGTGAATGTTACGTCCTGTAGGGATTTTGGATAACACTGCTCCCACCAAATTCTGTAGCAAAATTCTCCATTGTACTGTGAGCAGAAGCAGGTACCTATTGTCTGTTATTGTCTCTAAGTGCATTCTCAATGTCTCAATTACATTGAGCTGTAATTTTTGTGAAGAGGACATTGCTCCAGAAATATAAACATATGAGAAATCCATCCAAACATTTCCAGCCTTGACATTATTACTTTCTATCACCAAACCCATCCTTGAAATAATCTATTTTCATGCCTTTCTACAGCTTTTCAACAATCCTTTGTCATTGCTGCACAACAAACAGCCTTAAACTTTAATGGGCTGCATGACTTTTATTTCTTCCCTGTTCATTGCATTTTGTCTCCAAAGTTGCCACATATTTTATATTTTTAACACAACGACACTTAGAACTGTGATTGTGCCTGGAAGATTGGAAAAATATCTATCTTTAGGCTATATTATATGCATATGAGGACCTAATACTATTTAAATAACAGTTAAAACCGCAATCTTCAAATACAAAGCCAGCTATTAAAATATTGCTGGAGGCAACGTGGCAAGGTTTTGTACTAGTTTTATGCAACATACAGGAACGGGAGAGAAGGTTGTGTCATCTGAATGACTACACTGTATTCCTTTCTATTTTCTAATTATCACAGATTTAATCAAGTTGTTCTGTTGGTATATTTTGCAATAACCTTTCCTCTTCCCCTTTTATTCAGGGGAGGAGAAGGAGAGGAATTTGTATAACATAGTAAGTTTAAAAAATATGAGCTACATGGAAGACAGAACAGCAACTAAGATACTGTGATTAATTTCATAGACTTCCAGTAGGAAGTATTTAGTTTATCGGCACATAGTAAATGAATATTAAAATATGCATACCCCAAGGCTACAAGTGAAAGTAGATAACAGCTGTTGGTCTAAAATGTGGTTCCATAACGCAGAGATTGGAATAAGCTTGTAATTATGAATTAAAGCTAGAACAGTAAAAAAAAATTACAAACACATTTTGAAGATATTCTTTAGCTCATACCATTTAAAACTAGTTCTCTTCATTTAAAAAATTGAGCAGAAGGGAATGGATTGCTCTTATCAGATACTGAAAAAAATATTTGAGAAAAATCAGCAATGACCACCTGCTTTTTTTAGCTTGTGTTTTTAAAAATATAGGTATCTCAGATCTAGATCAACAGAATTTCATGGCAGACAGTAAAAGAAAATTACCACTATTTACTATATCTGTGAAAAATCTAGCTTTTGGCAGCAAGTACGTTGCTACTCTTAAAAAAGATATCACAGACGTGGAAAAGGTGGAAAAAAATCAGAGCCAAATAATCAGCTTCACTGCATTAAGTATATTCTTGGCCAGTCTATTATTCCTTTTACTCAGTGTATTATCATTATGAAAGAAAGATGTAAACCAATCTGAAGGACAAAATTGTGCCTGGTGTTGAAAAAAAAAAGCTTATAAACTCCATTTTTACCTCATGTACATATTATAGATACTGTTTTTAGTTTATGCATCAAAATTTTCATATCTCTCACCCTACAAGAAATCATTAAGAGTGCAATTAAAGTAGTGTTTCATGGAAGAAAATAAAGAGAAAAGCATTTTATAAACAAAGTCTAAGTGAAACCTATCTAAAAAGATCTTTTTTTAATCCCACCAGGCAGTAGTTCCACAAAAACACACGGACACACACAGAAAAACACTCCCGTGACAGATTTGCTAGTTGGATTTCACAAGCAGCAATAGGTCCTTGACTGTCAAAATCTTTCTCCAAAAGATGCAAAGCACAATTTATAAGTTTATCCAAAACATGGAGATGAAAGAGGGGAAGGTTCATAAAATCTAGTTCCAGTGCACAAATTATAAGGCGAATCTCCCTGCATACAAGATGGAAATTGAACTCCCCCAGGAGAAAAATCCGACCAGTTTCGTTGCTCTGAAACACCTGAGGGCTTTATTTTCTGTATTGCCCAAACCTGACACAGGCATGTGTTTAACTTGCTCATCAGTGACTTGCATGAGGGAGCAGGCACCTCCTCAAAAACTTCACTGATAATACAAAGCTGTGAGGAGTAGCCAATATCTCAGGACCGTGCAGCCCTTCAGAGGGACCTCAGCAGGTTGGAGAGATGAGCAGAGAAGAACCTTCTGAAATTCAACAGGCAAATGAAGGGTCCTACACCTGGGGAGGAACAAGCCATGCACCAGGCTGGGGGTGGACCTGCTGGAAAGCAGCTCTGCAGAGAAGGACCTGAGCATCCTGGTGGACAACAAGCTGTCCATGAGCCAACAGTGTGTCCTTGTGGCCAAGAGGGCCAACAGAATCCTGGGGTACATTTGGAAAAGCATTGCCAGCAGGTTGAGGGAAGTGATCCTGCCCCTCTGCTCAACCCTGGTGAAGCCACCTCTGGACTGCTGTGCCCAGTTCTGGTCTACTCAGCACAAGGGAGATATGGAGCTCCTGGAGTGGGTCCAGTGGAGGGCTACTAAGTTGGTCAGGAGTCTGGAGAATCTCTCTTATGATGAAAGGCTCAGGGAGCTGATTCTGTTCAGCCTCAAGACGAGGCAACTGAGAGGAGACCTCATCAATGTTTATGAATATCTGAAGGGAAGGTGCCAAGAGGATGGAGCCAGGCTCTTCTTAGGGCTGCCAAGCAATAGGACAAGAGGCAATGGGCTAAAACTGATGCATAGAAAATTCCCCCAGAATGTGAGGAAGAACTTCTTTACTATGTAGGTAACTGCACACTAGAGCAGATTGCCCAGAAAGGTTGCAGAGTCCCGCTCCCTGGAGATACTCAAGAACAATATGGATGCAATCCTCTCCCGTGTGCTCTGGGATGACACTGATTGAGCAGAGAAGTTGGACCGAGTGGTTCACTGTAGTCCCTTTCAACCTGACTCATCCTGTGATTCTGTGATATCTTGAGTATAAGATGGGTACAGACAATCTAGAGTTTATAGCAAATCAATATGATCTTAGGAATGCCTGTTAAAAAATAAAAAGTACCTTGTTCTTCTTCATTCAAACTACCTTTTGCAAGCTAAGAGACTTGTGTGTGTGACTTCTGACACATTATACATTTTAATTTTAAAACCACAAGTAATTAGAAACATTAAATGTCAAGGGCAACACAATATTCATTCTAACTTGAAAAGGAATTTTGAGTTGGTCTAACAGGTAGGGCCTTGCATTGATAAATAGTTCTAACTTTACCATGTCTATGCACCCAGGAGATGCTCTTCCTTTTTAAAGTCTGCATGGATAACTTTAAATAACTTCTTCCTATTTTGTTTTTTTTTCTCTCTGCCCCCCCACCCCTCCATCCTGTCATAAATATTTCTATACATGTGGTTCTTCCCTAAATGACAGAGATTGTGAAGAGGCTCAAATATCCATTGACTGGTAGAATGCAAGAAAATGTAACAGTCCGTAGGAAATCAACAAGCTTTAAATGACTATTTCTAACTATTGCTAAAGTGTTAAAGCTATTCTATCTTGTATGATTTTATTTCAAAACTCACTACAGATCCTATATGAATAACTACATCATAGTTTTGTTTCATGTCATCACAAAGCCAAAGCTTTTGTGTGGTAACAGGAAATATCAGAAGAACCTCAGAAGTTTTTAGTCGTTGTCATGTTGCATTTGTCTTCTTATGATTTTCAATAAATACTTAATTTGTAGAGGACTCTTAAATTCAGTGTCTCCTTTAGAGAAGAATTTTTGTGAGAATGAATGAAATTTTAAACCATTTTTGATTATGACACAACTAATAAAAATTAATGAGTTTTATAGGAGGCAGACACTGTGCATCCACTCAATATGTACTGGTAAGCAAAATCAATTAGCCCCTTGTTTTTCAGGACTAGGAGGTTTAGTCTATTGGATTGTCCTTTCCAAATAAATGTTTAAGTTTTCTACAAAGAAAAGAAAACACAGCAGCAGGAATTCAATTACAGAAATTTGGTAAATCTTTGCAAGTATTTTACAAAATACCATCCTTTACTTAATAAAGGGCAAGCAACATATTTTATGATTTCCCATTCATTCGAGGAAGCTATGGTGTTTGTAATTGTGTATATAAAGCCATCAGTCTTGCAGAGCCATCTTTAGCTGAGCAAGCCCCAAAGCATCCCGTCCATTCTGCTCAGATCTGATCAGCATCTTTATAGTTTATCAGCCTTGGGGTTCAATTTTGTTTTGGATGCTTTTATAAATGAGCACAATCACTGGTGAATCTGTTCTTCCAGATTGCAAAGAGAAAAATCGAGAGAAGAACTTTAGTAGATTACTGTGTCACTGAGGATAAAGTACAAGCACAAATGCACCTAAAGTAGTCTCAGAGATTATTTCATTGGGTGTACATTTTCAGTTTTATTTCAGTAAAATTAGATGATTGTCTTAGTTATTATTGTTTTTGAAGCTATATTCTGTCCCCAGGCAAGGTGCATGATCAATGCACTATCTAGCAAAATCAATTCGTTGCAAAGTACTATTTATTTAAGAAAAGGAAAGAGGGGGAGAGAAGAAGAGAGTAATGCATAGCAAATGTGAGGATGATTATAAGACTTTCTTCTAGTAAAGCTGAATTTTATCACTGAAGCATGGAAGTTAAGAAATAATATAGCTGATTTCACAAACCCTGCACAGAACTACTTCTATATACATATTTAAACTCTAAGGTAACCTGTGAAAAGCTACCTGCAAGTTTTGTGGCTCCTTCTATTTTTCCTTTAAGAAATGAGTTTCCAACAATAAATTAATGTGACCAGTGATCCTTTTCTGATTCACAGGTCAACAAGACAAGTGTTTCCATTTTTACATAAACAGGACACTGGAAATAATACATACATTATAATATAAAAGGTATGTTGGTTTCTTTTCTATAGCAATAAAAAGTCTATATTTGCTATGCTTTCTTATTCAAGAGATCATCAATATCACTGAATATCTTATGGGTTAGGGGAATGTGATTTTCTCAAATAGCAGGAAGGCTGCACTCTCATGACAGATAGGGTCAATTTTGTTTCCAGAAGCTGCTGATGCTCTTGCGTTATCTTTGTCATGGCCACCATATTAGGAGTGTAGGGAAAATTCATTATCTGCAATCTCAGTTGAAACATTTGCCACTCTGAATAGTTATAGGCAACACAAACTTCCAGTCAGTTGGAAACTGAGCATTCATATGTTCAGTGAGAATAATACTTCACCAGAAATGGTTAACTACAACTGGTCAGAGTTGCAATCATCTCCTCATTCAGGATCATCATCAGGATATTAAAAAAGGTTCCAGAAATTATGTTGCTGTGAAGAAATGGGGTTCCTAAATTGTGTTAGGAATCCAAACTCTGACAAAAGTTTTGATCACTGTCTGTCAGTAAATACAGCATGTGTTGTACAGAAACCACTGATACACACAGCGTGAATATAACCATTTCATTTTAGGACTTCATCAACAAGAGAGCTGAAATCAGATGAGAGAAAACAGCTACCTGAAAATGATGGTGAATCCGAGTGGTTTTTCATCCCATAAAAAAACAGTGCTCTCAGTACTGCATTTTAGGTGGGGAGTTTCTCTTCCAACAGATTAGTAGAAAAGGGGTTACTTGGAAGGCAGCAACAATCTCTAATAGCACCACTTAAGTTATCCTTGCTCTCTACTTAATTATCCTACCCTTAAACTGTAAAAAAAGAGAAGGAGGACTCGTGCCATTGTACAACAGTATGACCAGTTAATCTATCTGGCATTTGCTATTAATAATGCATGTTTTCAAGCAGCAGGGCTACACAATAATACTTTCTGGGTTTACATTATCAAATGATAGGTAGCATTGCTGAAATAGATCCTCTTGAGGCCACAATGGTGAGAAATTTGAATAAGCCATTTTCAAAAGGTGAGATGGTACATATTACTCAGAGCTACTTAATGAAGCAACTGTGTGTTCAGAACTGCTGCAGGAGAAAGAGACTTGGCAAGTGAGTTAAAGCAGCCTCATAGGAACTAGGACAATGTTGACAGCCCCACGGATGGCACTAGTAAATGTAGTGAATGGGAAAGACAGCAAGCCTGTCCAGCTACACAGCTACTAATGTCCATGTCATACCTACATGCTCGCTTTGATTCTCCCTTCAGAATCACCCAGCACTCTCCAGAAACAGATGTAGCCTCAGCTCAGTGAGTGGGTAGATATCACAATAAAGGCAACTCAAGGAGCACATACAGACCTCATGTAAAGGTATTTTTCTGACCTGTCTGCTCTTTTACACCATCTTGTATCCCTGTTCAGTGTTATTGTGTTTTAATCTGCTCTTTCAAAAATATTTTAATTGCTGAGGGAGATGGAATAATCACTGGACTTATAAATCAGAACTAGGTTTCCACTGAAATTCCAGATTCAACTTCTTCCTTTCCCCCACCCACGTATTTGAGTTTCTGTCATTCAGACTGTAAATTACTTCATATATACATGCAGTCATGGGCACAGAATATACACATAAACAATTATATACAAATCCAGACATGAATACACACCTAGAAAATATGTGTTATTCTGCAAATAAATAGCCTGGCAAATTATGGTGACTAAAAAGAAAATTCCTCCATGGGTAGATTACTTTCAAGGAGCCACTCAGAGATGCTTTCATTTTCCTCTGGAATGTGTGGCAATGGTCACTGTTGAAAGGGAGATACGAGGCCAGACATTTCATGGGTGAGACACAGCATGGGGACACCTTATGTTCCTGAGACCAAGGCTGCAGACAAACCCACCCCATTCTGAGATCCTGTTTCAGACCAGAACATCTGTGCCAGACTCGAGGACCCTTGAAGGCCAGAGAGCACAAGTTCTAGGGAGGAGCCCCATCTGCATATGACATACTACTGCACGTAGAGGAAGAGAGAATTAATAGTTTGCAATCTGTTATATATGATGGTATCATCCTGGCCTGACAGTTTTGGGTCAAGGACACAGAAATCAAGATGTAAATTAACACACAGTGAATGATAAGGGGGAAAAAATGCTACACAAGAATTATTAGATGAAGAGATTATGACAAAGGAGTCAGATTCTATTAGGACACTTGCAGTAATGTTCTCAAAAGATTCAATACACTTTTTTTTTTTTTAAGGAATACACAATGGTGAAGCTTAAGAGATTTCTGTATAAATATTTTCTCTCATTTCAATCCACATGCCACCTTTTTAGTTATGCTCCACTGTGAGTTTTATGTTTAAGTAGACTTCAAATATTGAAGCTGAAGACACAATCAAAACAGACAGCATTTTTATGAGTTTTATGTGCTTTCAATGACAAGTTGTAATATTCATGTATTTCTCATGCCTACTATCAAAGTGGACTCAAACTTCAGCATATTTCCAGACCAAAAATGGAAGGTTCAGTTTTGCTAAGTCTTGAATTTATTTCATATATTAAAATACACTTCTTTTTTTTTTAGGGCTTCAGCAGCTGTAATGTATAGATTGATTTAGAAACAGATTACGATTAGAGAAAAAAATCACAACCACAGATATTCACTCAAATTCTGTTGATGAAATTGTGGAGAATATGCTCAGACGGTTACGTTCTCAGCTCAAAAATAAAAAAAAATTCAAGGTGTAAATAGTTTCAGGGTACTACTGCTAACTTGTTAATAGTTTCATCAATGCTAAAGGTAACTTGGGAAAAAAAATGAAATTAAGTAGCAGATACAGCAGTAAAGTAACCATAATGAGATTGTTTAACTATATTTAAACACACTTAAGATCAAAAGAGACAGTTCACAGTCAAATAGCAAAGAAAGAAAATATATCATGATATCAGAAGAACTCATGCACTATCATGACTTGTTAATAAAATATATTGTTTTAAGTCATTAGTTAAAATATTGAAAGACTTAACTACGGTAGAAATTAAGGCATTTATTTGTATGTTTTGAAATTAACATAGTAAACTACAGCATTGTCTTCTCAGGAAATGGAGTAAGTTCATTAGTTTTTCCCTAGTTCAGATTTTCATGATTGTTTATTCAAAAAATAACTGGCACACCTAGTTATGCAACAACAGCAGCTTTTAACAGCTTATACAGCTTCTGGTCATGACTGACTCAAGGCTGAAATGCTTAAGAAGCTTACATTTTTCTAGGAGTTCTTGTGGAAGGACGTGTTTTGTTAACTTCTAAGAGCAAAAGATGAGAAAACTGAGCCAACGTGGAGAATGAATGAAGGCTGAATGTATATTTGGAAAGCCACTTGAAAGATGTCATCCATTTCCAAAGCTTAATAGTTGAGAATGCATGTTTGTTTCTTTTAGCAGGAATCTTGCAATGCCATTCTTAATTTTCTTTGCTTCCTACTTCTCAAAGAACCAGTTTTCACCCTCTCTTTTGGTTTTTTTTGGTACTGTCCTTATTTGTAATTGTGTTCTACTCCAACTCTAAATCCAGACACTGGATTTAGGGAAGCCATCTGCACACCCTGATAGAAGCATTTACTTGTTGCTGTTGCAACAAACTAAGACCTAGAATTTGTCCAATATCTCAGACCCATATGTCAAAAAATTTGTTACTACCACAGTTTCATCTATAGATGTAGCACTCCAATTTTGAAGTGGCTACACCCACAGTAGAGAGGATTACTCACTGTTTTAATTATGCTAATATAATTAGCTATAATTTATGTCAATATGTAATTTATATAGGTAGGAAAATCTTTATTGTACCATTTTGAAGCTGTGACAAGAATGGAGGGGGGAATCAAACAAGGGGAAATACAGGGTTTGCCTTAACAAGGATATATCAGGACAGAAAGTAAGCACAGATGAAATTCTACACTTTAATTGCCACAGACTAAACTAAAGAAAAGTTTCAAAGAAATGCAGAAACATTTTGGCAGTCTGTCAAAAATATCTAACATTTACAAGAGCCAGCTGTATCTTGCTAGGATATTTTTCTCCCTTTCCAAGACACTTTACCCCTCAACACTGACAGATTTACCCCCAACATCATGGCCACGCTTCCTCTTTTTCATGCAGAAAGGAAACAAGCTGATGTACCAGCTTAGACTGAGCTAAAAGTCAGGAAATAAAACTTCTGTAGGGTGTTTCATTTTAATCAGATACAGTCATGCTATCCAAATAGGAAGAAATTTGCTATAAATTAGCCATTTTCCTCCTGCATTAACAGTCAGAGAACAATAATTGATTTTGCAGCCATTCACACTATTGGTTTTGGGTTTTTGCCAGGTTGGAGACTTGTCTAAAAGAATTGCACTCCAACTACAGTACACCAGTTCAATCCTAACAAGCACTGGGGAGAAGACAGGAGCAGCCAGCTCCTCATTCCTCTATCAAAGTGCTTTGTGCTTAGGCTGGTACAGAACCTCGTGAGGAGTTCAGAGAAAAAGTCCAACATGGGTGTGGGAGAAAGACTGTTTCAAACCCACATTCAGCAGTGACAACAGAAGACAACATGTCATGGGAATTCGCTGGTTGTAGATAAATACTGAAGAACAAGAAGTGTCTGTGATACTCAGAAAGCTATTTCTAAAACACATGGTCTTCAAAACCATATAAGGTGGCAGGAATTCTCAAAGAGCACACTAAGTTTATTCTAAATAGATACTGAGGCATGTCCTGAAGAGAATTCATTTCTATTTGTGATCTGCCCCCACTAGTTTTATTAAAAAAAGAACCAAAAAAGTTCCAATAAAATAATTTTAGTTACTCGATGAACAATGTTTTCTAGAAGTTAATCATGTAACACAGGAACTAGGTCACATCTACAGTTCATCATCAAACACACATCACCAATGGCCATTCTGTGAAAGAATTGGCAAACCTAGACTAACATTTTTTCTAGTATGCCTTATATATTGTAGTAATCTGTGGTTTTACAAGCTTCCCTGAGCCAGAGGTTGAATTGCCTTCATGCTATAAAAGAGGTCCTATCTAAGTCACAAATATACCAGGCACAGAAAGCTTCTTAGACCCCTTTTGGACATGTGGCAAATTCTGATCTATCTTAACTGGGTTAGCATCTCCTCATATGACACAGATGCATCACTGAAGTGAAAACAAGCATCTCAACAGAACATCGTGGAGGCACAGTAGTCTACTGACATTATGCCAACCATAAAATTAGGACAGACTTCCTTCCCTTGTTTAACCTAAGACTTATTCTGGATAATTCTGGATGAAGCTTTCAGCTGTGTCGTAGTTTGGGTGAGATTTAGTTTGCTGCAAACAGATCCCCTAATTTAGTTAGTTACCTATGTCCTACACACTGTATCTGACAGTGCAGGGGCTGAGGATTCCCCCCACCACCCCATACACCCTCCAGTCTGCTCTCAAAACTCGGTTGTCTCTGTACACACATACAAAATCAACAATAAGCTGTTCCCTGACAGTGAAGGGACAGCACAGCCTGTAGCCCTGTCAGTGGTCATTTAGAGAGTAAAAAAAACCCCCTACAACTCCAGAGAAGAAAATGCATCCAGACACCATTTTCCAACTTTGCAGATAATTTTAGAAATACAAAAGAACATTCACAGCATAGATATTTGCTTTTGCACCGCTCCTGTATAACTAAGGAACAATTTTGGTTCATAACAGATGATTAAAGCACCAATTATTTTGACTAAACATGTATTTGAAACCCTCAGGCTGCCATGGACTTTAAAGTCATTAATTCATTATTTAGCTGTCAGTGTGGAAAAATGTCACAAGCTTAAAGGTTTAACAAACACTTCACAATATTAAAGCAAATGATCACATTTGAAATTTCAAACTGTTACACGATTTTATTTATTAGATAGTGTAGATTACCTTTTGTACACACACTTCTTGCAATGTATTCTGGAACAATTTTGTGTTGAACAGAATCTAATCATATTTTAAGCATAAATTTAAATAAAGAAAGAGAAAAAAAAAACCCTCAAGAGCTTCTGGGAAATCATTTACAAAAATCTTTGAGGCTCAGGTGAAACAAGTTGTGCTGTGGGATTTGGAAGATCTGTGGAAGTGTTAGCTATAAAATCACTTCATCTTGGATGCTTAGAAAGGTGGTTTGGGAAAGAAACTCCACTTTTTCAATGCCTCAGTGATATATGGCACTGACACTAATGGCTGTAAAACCTTATTAGGGAGTGCTGTGAAACTCATATATTTGAGTTTCTTATGTGGAAAGATTTGAGTATTCACATTACTGTGGAAAAGAGGACATGTCCACGTTCATCTCTGGAAAGTGGATTGATTCTGGCAATCTATTCGGGTATATACAAATATCTTAGCTCTCCAGGACTGTGACAGAGACAAGTAAATGGCACAGCTCTCACTCCTAAAGCTCTGGCAAGACTTTCCGATGATTTGATACAAAACAACTTTCACTGAGTCTCAGCCTTGTGGCCATCTAAAATAAAACTATGACACAAACCAAGGTTTGGGTACTGCAAACTTCAGCAATGAAGCAAGAGCAGTGAATCATTTACATCTTGGCTAATCTTAGAACTAAACTTCACATTACATAAAGCTAAGTGCTGGCTGCACGTTAGCAGACCCAACATTTAAGAAGAGCGGGGGCTGAAGCCAAGCTGGGAAATCAAGTCAGTATGTTGGGACAGCAAAGGTTGGGACAGCAAGGCACAAGGCCCTCAAGCCTCAGGGTGAGGGATTCCAAGGAAGCTCCTCACAGGTCTGACACAAGGTTGTAAGGCTATATCACACTGAGGCAGAACTTAATCACAGGCAACCAAAGCCCTTGGGGGTGCGTTGTGAGTCCCCTCTGGACCCTGGCAGGCAGAGGTCCAAATGTGATTTGTTATTCAGTGCACTGCTTTGATTCAAGGAGCAGTTTGTTCAGCTTAAGTGGATATCACCAGGACGTGTCTGACAATCAGTGCACTGTTAGATGATCCCACTTGCCATTAGCTTCCTCCTCTGCACTGCATGCTGTAGAAGTGCATCACCATATAGTGCTTGCCCTGTCATCAACCACATCTTCTGGCTCAGCCACAGTACGGAGAGGCCTGTCCTGGAGCTATTCAGCACCTGACCCAGGAGAAGTGGAGAACCAGAACTACAGCAAGAATCAGGTAACTCTGTCTTGAGAAAAGGACTGCCCCTTGCACTGAATTAACATGTCCATCTCTGCCTGCAGAAAAGACTACCTGGAAAGACCAGAGAGAAAAAATAATACAGAAAACTTTTTCCTTGTATTGGAGGAGAGAGCCAGAGCCGGAATGCCAGAAGAGGAAGCCTTGAAAGTAAAAGGAGATGGTTAAACCCTGAAGAAGCCTTGAAAGTAAAAGGAGATGGTTAAACCCTGAAGGGATTACAGGAGCTCTGTCTTTCAAAGGATGTCAAAGTAGATTCCAGAAAAAATAATGCAAGTTCATAAATTCCTGATTGTAAGTCAGTCCTGGAAAGAATCAACGAGAAATGAAATCACATTGTGAGTCATGTTTAGAGATGGTGCTGTGCAAGACACTAACTCGAAAAAGAGAGAAGAATTAAATTGATAAATCCTAGGTGGCTTTAGATATGAGATTTTCCAGGTGAAACTCCTAGTAATTTAGTTACTATATCCCACAGGAGAGACAGGGATCTGAATTACAGATGTATTTAATGTACCCAAATTCCACAAATATAAACAAATTTTCTATATTAATTTACCAATCCAAACAATACCTTTTTAAGGGGTCCTTTTGCTCTCATTTTCCTTTCACCTCCTAAACAATGGGAGACCCAATTCAGTTTATCACTACTGGCATTTCCAGTATCTCAAATGCAGATCTGTCATTCTAAAGTCTAAGTTCACTGTTAATGTCAGTGCAGATTCCTCTGAGTGGCAGGGACCATTCTGTCAGTAAACCTGCACACAAACATCACATGCACTAGGCTGAAAACTACCCTCACCAATTAAGAAAGAAGAGAACACTTCCTCTCCATGTGAAAGCCAAGAGGCTCCAGAGGGCTTAGAAGAAATTCTGAAATTGTTTTCACAGTTCTTCCAAAAGAAGAAATATCCCCTCCAAATGCCCACCACTGGTAAGAATGCACTTTGAAGAGCACAGAGGGCAAATACTCCTTCACCAATAGGCTGACAGTACAGAAATGTATGGTTAGATCTCATTTGAAGTATAAAAAAAGGATCTGGCTCAGCAGTCTGCAACATGTAGACAATGGATGTTCCTTCCCACTTTTGTCAACCAGGGAGAATTCTGCCTTTAGCTGGGCTGCACAAAACATGGTCATTTTAAGGTATGTCAATATCTTCTCAAGACAGTTACCTGAGCCTGCCTTGTCCATCTAATCTCATCACAATTCCTGCTACTAATAAATGCTACATTCCTCAGCCTGGAATCATCTCAGTGGCAAAAGGAACTGTGTGTTATTGCTGAAGCCCCCAAGCCATTGTCCAATCACTTTTTAACTTAAGGTTAAAAAATTAGTTTTCAGTGAAATTAGATACTGTGTGCATCTTAGGAAAGCAGAGACAAGGAAAAACCATTTTTAATGTCATCTCCAAAGCAAAGAAAATGCTGTGAGCAATATTGTGTTAAAAATTTAAGGCCTGGAAAAACAAAAGCCTTAAAAATGCAAGATGTTACTAATATCAATTGGAGAAACAATTTTAAAATATTTAACAGGTTCCTGCTTTTCCATTTAAACAAAGAAAGGAAGATTGCAAAGACTTAGTAATTATACTACATGCCACACAGCCACAGTTACAGAAAATATACGGTCATGGGCATATGGATTTGCAATTGTTGTTTAATATGGTGAATGTAATGAATAACTGAAAGACATTATCTATTTATATATTTAGAGACATTTGTCTGAGTATATTTTTTGCTGTCACACAGTATAAGCATACGAACAAAAGCCTGGTCCCACTGCAGTCAGTGGTAAAACACCCTTGCCTTCAATGAAGCCAGACTTAGGTATTTACATATGCACACCCATACAGAAAACATCTTTTATTTTTACGTGTTGAAGCTTTACCCATTAAGTTGAAGTCTGACAGAATATTAGGTTTCTGTGCCTCTGAAAATGTATATCAAGTAATTTGGTGCAAAGATGCTTCCAAAATCATATCTCTGTGATAGATCTTCTGGACTCATAGTTCTGCATCAGTTCTGGTGTACACACTAGTTTTAGCCTGAAGGTACAATAAACAATGCAAGTTAGTAAGAGGGGCCTTGAATTTTTGTTTCAAACAAGCATTTACTTTATAACAGCAGGAATATATATGAGGAAAGAGAAGAACAGGACAGTACAAGATTAGACAAGAGAGATGGCTCTTTTACCTGAATTTAATCCTTCCCCTGCAAAGACAGCAAAAAACCCCCATTTCTTCTGTTTGATCCTGTCCAAAAATTAAATGTGTTCATGCTCATGTGAAAAAATAAAAATAAATTTTATTTTAAAAGATTCAGAGAATAGTACATGAAAGAAAACACATCTTGAAAAAATCATATTGAAAAATCTGGCCCCATCAAAATAACTAGGACATTTGGAGCATATTCCACCCTAAACTCTTAAGACACTAAGCAGCTTCACAGGAATCAAAGTATCTGAAAATTGTTATAACAAGCGTTAACCCAGTAAAAAACATTGGACAAATATTTGCAATTACCTATTTCACCAAAACACTGTTTAAGATACTGTTTGTTTTACAGAATTTGTTAGGAATAAATGAATGACAGAGACATCTTTTGTCACCAAAATCAAGCCCTCTTGGGCTACGTAACTCATTCCTGTACTTTTGTTAGTGTATTTTACAATGAAATAAGTAAGCTTCTTGTCCTTACCACTCAAAACCTAACTTGCCCTAATGGCTGAAAAATCTTTAAAAATCCATCATAATGCATTTCTACATATCTCATCTTCTGCTAACAAGTCTATTGAACTTTTTAATCTCTTCTCCATACTTAATATCTTTACATTTTCATATATCCATGCAGAAATAGAAAATTTTTTCCATTTTTTTCAAAATTATGAAATAATCATATTGTTTCTCAACAAAAAGAAGGCAAGTTATCCTCAAAATTTTATTTCAATTTTGTCTTGGTGTTTTCTCAAATAAAATATAAGCTTCAATCTTGACTAGACATAGACATCAGATACTCAAATTTCCACATACAAGAAATTTAAATAAACATAGGAGAAAATTATTCATAAGCAAAGTTAATAATTCATTCATTTTGCAAAGTATTTTAGGAATATTTCACAGCAGAAATAGCAAAATCTTGTTTTAGTAGTAAAAATTCTTGAGAAATACACATTAGAGAGACTCAGTATTGACAACGAGCAAGGTATCAGTAGATCAGTATCCTTGCACTAATATTTCATTAATATTTCATACTGTCTTTTCAAGAATTCCAGATGTTCCTCCTCTATGAACTGGCATTGAAAACTATTTCTCTGTAGGTGTTACATATGGAGGTTGCTTCTCTTGCACTAAACAAAATACGAAGTGAACTCAATTTACACAAATTAGACAGCAAAGAAAGCAGCATAAAGCTACATAAAAGTTTCCAAAAATGCAATCACTACTGAAAAGAAAAACAAGTAATCAAAAGCAGTTTTGCAAATTAAAACTAATTTAAAACTAATAGTCTTTGACACTTCTCTCTTATAAATCCAAAATCTTGTCAACAGCTTTCCCTTCTCGTTTTTGTGGAAATAAAATTTTTTCAGATTCCTAACTTGATAGCTAAAGAGTTACAAGTACAAGGCTTTACCCAGATGTCCCCTTTAGTAATCCTAGTGCTGAAAGAGACTGTTGGATATTGGCTAGTAAATTATAACACAGAAGTTAGTTAACAAACAATAAGACTATGAGATCAGTTGCAGGCTTAAAGACAGAACATTTGACACTCTTGTGTTGTGTTTACACAGGATTTAGGATCGTGGGACTTTAATTATCTCTATCAGCAGCTATTACAATACCAGAATTGAATAACAGACAATGATAACACTTGGAAAATACTGCATATTTTAGGGGGACATCAGTCACTCATTATATATGAAATTTTATCAGTGGTCTGATCCCCTGAGAATTCTAATACCAGATAAAGCAACTGGCTAGAAAAAAAACAAAAGTAGACACTTATTAATATTCTTTACTCTAACAGAGGCAAGCAGGCCTAAAGGTAAGGCTCCAGTATATGGAAAGTGGAAAAACTTATATGTATATAAAAATTTAAGTTCTGTGACCAGATGAATCAAGAATGCCTGGTCTCACAGGAGTCTGTGTTTTATGACTGGAATTTTCTAGTGCCTAACAAGATGTGACTTCCATCTGCAGTTCTTCTAACAGTAAGGGCATTTATAATTTCTTCCTCCTGCACAGATTCATTTTTGGTAATAAACACGCTTCTAACACCAGTTCTTTCCTGCAGAGGCATTAATAAATTTTTTCTCTATCCAGATTCTTTGCAAGAAATGTCCACAAAATTATCATCTTTGACCCCTCCAGATTTTTGTCAAATTGCATGGTTGAAATCAGGCAAATAGTTAAAAAAATTAACTCCGGAGAACAGATGTTTGCAGGGATAAGTCTTATTTCCTTCTGAAGCCATGCTAAACTATAGTAGGCAAAGGTTTTCTGTTTTCTTTCATTAATAAATATCAGATCATTTACAAATACTTACTTATACTGGTATTTAGGGGTAGGTCTGTGATCCTAAGATCTAGACCACTGAGGTCAGCTGAAAACACTGGAATATTATCAAACTCCAGATCTAATGATGTGGTTAAGGATTGTCTCCTTCAGTGCAGATGTCTCACAAACTTATTTTTTGAAGCTGCCTTCTGCAGACCTCAGTGCAAGCCCAAACTGCCAGGACACAGATTAAAAAAGAAGAGCAGGTCAGTTGGCAGGTCAGCCAAAGGGATGGAGTACTTTGGCCTTCGGGCTGCCTCTACTTAGTAAAGAGTCTCAGTGACCTCTGGAATAAGCCATGCTGGAAAAGTGCAAAGGTGCCTTAAAATTCCTTTAGCCATTCTTCTCATGGGCCAGATTTGCTGTTCAACCCTACAAAGGTGCTCTCCCGGTGTGTCATTTGCTTGTGTTGAGTAGTCTGAAATAATACTTGGTTTATTTATCTACTTTGGATAGAGAGCCAATCCCAAGGCCCTCAGCACACTGCTAATTAATTCCTTTCCCATGAGAAGAAAATTATTTCTTTCTATATTTTAACAGCCTTTGAACAACGTGAGGGTCTCTCTGGCTGCAAGGTAATTACAGAGCTGCTGCTTCTCACCTAAATCCTCTCACTATTTACACAGAACATTTTTAGTATGCACTACATCCTTGTCATCCTTTAAATGTTTCTGTAATTAAAGGCAATGCTGCCAAAAAGATGTTCCAAGTTGAATAAAAAAATATTTATTTGCATGAGTAAACTGGCTAATTACTTGGGCGATCTCACACAGATATTTTTCCCATAAGTTATGTTTAAGAATAGAAAAAGTAACCATTAACTCAAGCATGCAATGAGGGGGGGAAAAAAACAGTGTTAAAGCACAACCATTAATTTTAACTTGGTATACATCTCTAGACTTGATTTTCTAGGAAAAAAAATATATATATTCATTGCAAAAACACAGCCCTGCACATGCATTAACTGCTATTGCAAGATTATAACTCTGCTGCTCAGTAGGACTGAAAACATGATTATGTGCAGATGCCCTCTTTGAAACAAAAGAAAAATCAAATAAACAGATTCAGACTGTGCCATAAAGCCACTCACCAGCCCCAACAAGGACTCCTGGTGCTACTGTGCTCTGTAGCTTCCACTCTATCACTTCATCAGAGATTTGGGAAACCCTCATTTCTACAAGCAAACAACTCTGCAGGCTGGCATTATCAGAACAGTCACACAGCTCCTTCTCCCTCTATCACATTTACTTGTCATAAATTATTTGGCTAGATTTTCATTTAGAGTAATCCAAACCAGAATGATGAGCAGAGAGAAAAGGCAGGGGTTTCTGTTAAAGAGAGCTGTTAAGGCATTATTTGTAGCAGCAATAGCACCCTTCCCCTTCCATGCAAGGATACCTGCTTCTTTTACATGCCCTAGGTCAAGTCCAAAACATGAAAGATATGTGAAAACATTAGCCCTGCTTATGCAAGCCAGAAGTTTTACTGACTCCTTGACATTCAATTATGTTTTCATGCATAGCTTCAAACGAGTCATTTCATCCCAGCACCTGGTTTCCAGACACTTCATTCCCCAACTTGGTTTGCTTAAGGAGCTCTTCTTGTTCATCTGAATGTTTTGGGTACTAATTGGCAATGGATTTCCCTTCCACTGTTTTTCATTCCGTGTTTTCGTGGTGGTCCTTTATCTAAGTCCATTCAAAGACAGTTCTGCTTGCCAGGTACTGAATGCCCTTGAGCTGTGTTACATCACTCACAACTGCAAATAGTTTGCAGTGATCTCTCTTGGCCCAACTTTAATAAGAATGCTGTAGAAAGGGCTGGTGATTCTGTTTTGGATTTTAGTGTTTGGGTTACTCATGTTTCCATAAAACTGCATATGGGTCACAAAACAACCACTGAACTGGATTTATAACCTTTATATGGGAAGTTCATCTTCCCTGAGATATGATTTCTGCTATGCCTGAACTCAGCTGCGAAGCACTGCATCAAGGCCTCAAGTCCTTCAGTGGTAAATATTTGTTTCAAAAATGGTTTTCGTCTTTAATAAACACCAATTAGGGATTAGAGTGGGCAGAAACATGCACCTTTCCAAAAGTGTCCTCCAAAAACATAGCAAAGAGCTTTACTCCCCTAAAGGTCTAGACCTAACTGCTGTTGAGAGTAATACATAACATCTCGGAGCAACTGAAAAAAAAAAAAAGATGTCACAATAGTAAAGAAGGCAAAAAAAGTTAAGTTTTGTTTGAGCTAAGGGGGGGGGGGG